>JADMNL010000026.1:305212500-305267500 GCA_016271365.2 Neoceratodus forsteri | reverse complement strand
CAGGGTTCCCCATGTCCTGAAGGGGTCTCTCTGGGACACTGCCTTATCCCTCTCTCGTCTCCCCAGTCCCCTTGCAGGGTTCCTTGCATCCTGAAGAGGTCTCCAGGGACACGACTCTTCCCCCTCCGTCTCATTTCCCCCTTTCTTTTACAGAAGCACTTGTTTACTTATCAACCTGGCACTTACTATTGTCCACCCTTTCCAACTATTATGCGCAACACTCTTTGTAATACCTGCCTTACAACTGTATGTTAATGTTGATCTTGTAACTTGAATGTTTAATGTCTTATTGCTATTGTACCCCTTCCCCCAGGTTGCACTGGGAGATTAGCGGCTTGTCACTCAGTGTGCTTTCCTGGCTAAACATTTCAATAAATAAATAACTAAATAAATAGTGAGGTCGAGGAGACACCATGGGGCAAAATGGGTACAGGACAGGGGTTCTCCCTGTCTGGTGCCCATACCCAAGGGTTTGGAGGACCGTAGGCAGGTGAAGGGGTCATCCTCAGATTCTCATCCTACTTGAGTGGTGTTATGCAATCCCAGGTATATGAAGAACAAGACCACGTGCCCCCAGACAAAGCCCTGCCTCCTGCAACGCCTTGTAGGCCCCTTGACCAGCTCAGAAATTGGAATGACTAAACTGATTAGCTACAACTGGTGGGGAGTGGACAGAAGGAGGCAGCCATGGAAACAAGCAATGAGTGTTTCTGTAGTACCAATTAAAGAACTGGGACTGTGTACGTTTATTTTTGGTAACTTACCACGCACCGTGAAATCTGCCTTAAGTGGTTCTCAGGCTATGTTTGCCATTTCCTTTCCCGATTAAAAGACGTGTCCGCACATGTTTTTACAAATCATACGAGGAAGCCAGCAGAATAAGGCTATTAGGCCTATCGAGTCTTCTCGTACTGCAGAGTCCTCAGCGTTATACTCTCCGTGGTTTTTCAGTACCTGTGATGGCACTGGAATGGATCCAGAGCTCAGTTTATTTGTGGCAACCTACCACCTCCCACCCTCCACTACCTATTAAAAACACCTTTCATTACAACACTGGATTTTAAACACTGCTCTTCATAATTATCTCTCATTATTAATGCCTCCATGAATTCCATTGTCGGGAGGGTGCAAGACTGAAAGGATTTTAAGAAACCATTAGAGGTTTTCAGTATCTGGTACTGTGGCGCTATTCTTTCACCCCTAGACTGACCTGGCCTTTGTGGCAAAGGGATGCCCTCAGTTTTTATTTATTTTTATCCTTTTTTGGTACCTTGGGATCATGCTGCTTGTTGCCTCCTGGGGACAAAACTGAATTTCAGTGCCCGCAGATCTGGCATGTTTACAAGTGTACATGGTGCTGGAGTGTCACTATGCTCGTTCATGAGTGACTTCATGTTTTTACAACACTCTGAGGTTTCCTGCCAAATAGACCTGCAGTCTTCGCTGTGCTTGCTGGTTTTTTTTACTGGGAACCGTGCGGCATCTCTAAAACAAACTGCCCTTTGAAGAGTCGTGCTGCGACTCTGGGCATGCACGTCAGTGTCGAGGCTCAGCAGCAGCAGTAATCTGTGCTGGACCATGTCTTTTGAGGTCCCAGTTCCCCCAGACCACCAGGTATTGTTGAGAATTACGAAGCCAGGACTCGGCAGCAGTGGGACTAGGCACTAGCAGTCAGACTGTGAAGCTAGCACAGCAGACAGGATGTGGTGGTGAGCTCTAGTTCTGGCAACAGCCACTGAAGGGACAATTTTAGGGTTCTCATCTCTCCCATTAGACCAGCAGGTAGTTTTAAAAATTACACCGAGATACAGATGGAGAATGGTAAACATGAGAGAGAGTTATGTTAAAGATGGGATGCGGCCGGGGTTGTGTGCTCTAGCTGCAGAGGCAGGGATCTCTAACTCTCTGAGTTTCCACCAAGTCACCAGGTATTTATTTATTTTTTAAACACCAAGGCAGCTGCTGCAGGACTGTGAATCTGGGGCGTTTCCAAGAAAACACAGTAGCAAGGAGTCTGGCACAAGAGGAGACTGTACTGAGATGGAGTGTGTACTACTGTATGGAAAAAACTGTTTGCTGCAGCATGGCGTGTTTTACAAACTTACAAAGTAGTAGCAGTAGTAAAATTTTTATTCAATTGACAAGCAAAAGAATAGGAGGCTCAACTGAGACAAGCTCATTTCCAGTGAGGTCCTTAAAACATACATACATACATAATTAACTTAATTAAAAGAAAACACAAAAGAAAACAACAACAATAACATAAAATTATTTACAATAACACTAACATCCATATAACAAACAAAATACACATATAAAGTGCAGTTATGTATCCTATTATAAAGCGAGACACAAAACATACATAATTATTTATTATACAAAGTCATATCTTAACACGTGTTACTATGAATAACACATATGTTAACTGCTTATTTTTACCCTTATTAAATAAACTGACTAATGACATGGGAAAGAACACGGTCCTACTTCATGAGCGCTACATCACCGGTTGGTGCTCAGGCTCTCTCCTCACGGACGTTATCCAGCTGCACGTCAGCAGACATTTTAGAGAAGCTGAACAAGAGCGATTCGAGTCGGAAGAGGCGGTTTACATTGTTTAAATGCTACAAAAAGTACAGTTGTGTAAGAACTTACCGTAATGACAGATCTTCACGAACAGCTCTTGCAGCAGGCTGCACCATAAGGACTGAGTCCTAAGCAGTATGCGATAGCCCATAAAACGGGAGGAGGCCTGGAGAAAGGGTGAAAGAGAACCCCTCATGACCAAAGCCCCTGCAAGACAGCAAGGCCAGATCCTGCTCTGTGCCTGGAGGCAATGTTCAGACTGTAATGTCTGATCAATATGTGCACTGTACTCCAGAAAGCTGCTGCACAAATGTTAGAAGCCGGCATGTTTCTAAGAGAAGTGAATGAGGTAGTCACCCCCGTAGTGGAAGGATCCTTCACTGGTGCTGGTAAGGGTTTGCTGTTCTTCTGGTAACAGAACACAGTTCAGTTCACCAGCCATTTTGAAAGTGTCTACTTGGATTCAAAGAAACAAATAACTGATCTGACTTTCTGTGATGCCTTGTTCTATTCAGGCAGTAATCGAGTATCATGTGCACATCCAAAGTGGTCTGGGTTAATAAATTGTAAAAACTGGGTAAAATAAGGACCCCAAGGCACCAAATTTTAAACAAAACAGCACTTACTGTAAACGTTAGTCATGTCATCCACTATCCTGACGAAGCATCACAATTCAGACTTGAACTGCAGAGATTGTGGGCTCTCTGTGGCTCCTCGATACTGGATGGCAAGACTTAACAAGAGAGATCTCTGCATCTTACCTCAAGATATGGCAATAGTGTATGGTCAGGTGAGTCACAACGGACATCATGAAAGTTCGCTACATCAAGTGTTTAACACAGGCTCTTCACTTGCGGCTATTTGAAGCATGCTTATACAGTATATTTACTGCTCTCACCTATGTATAACTCTTTGTGTCGACCTACTGCTGAGTTTGATACTCACTATGTCTTGCATGGATCTGTAGTTCTCTTGTGGTTACCAATTGTTAAATATGTTAATACTTTGCTCTGTATGTACAACATTCCTACTGTACTGCTGTGTTCCATTTTCATGGCTTGGGTTGTGCCTGAAAACAGTCGCTGGTACCAGCTCACCTACCCGGTGAATGAATGAATGAATTGTGGAATACAGAACCAGTGAGGAAGTAACTTTCATAATGTTGTTGACGTCCCAATACCTCTGCATAGCACTGAAGTCAGCAGTTAAAACCTATGGAAATCATTTCAATCTTCATACAAACAGCAAAGTTATCATTTGGAGACTGATGTAGTAATTCAGTATGCAGTGGCCAGACTCAAAACATGCAGTTGATCAACCCTTAGGAAAGGGCAGGACTTTCCTGAGTCACTCGTGGACTCATAGCTCTGCCACTTGTGAGACATGGCCCTGCCCCCTCCCAAATGAAAACCATCTCTAAGTATGTATGCATGCATGCATGCATGCATGTATATATGCGTGTATCTAGCCATCTACCTACCTACCTACCTACTCACCTGTCGTCGTCCTCAGACAGATTTTCAGGCTCCTCGTCTTCCTCCTCCTCAGAGAGTTCCTCATCTGACTCCTGGTCAGGTGTCAGAGGACGATATCGCAGAGGTTCGACCTGTGATTCCAGAGTCCCTTGACTGGCAATGAGCTCATACAGACGCTGAATTTCTTTAATAGGCGGCATCCAGCCATCAGGGTTTTCAACTTCTTCATCACTGCAAGCCACACACCAGTCTTCGTCATCAGCACTCTCCTCCTCCTCTTCCTCCTCTGCGTTCTCTTCCTCCTCCGCATTCTCCTCCTCTTCTGCATTCTGTTCCTCCTCCTCCTCTGCCACCTCCTCCTCCTTCTCTTCCTCCACAGCAAGGGATTCTATCCCCTCAGTGACTGTATTCGCTTCTGCTGCCTCCATACTGCTGGCACTAACTCAAACTTATACACCTGTACAAAGAAAAATATATATTTTTTTATTAAATCAAGGGTTCTATCCTCCTGTTTCCAATGAGCCCTTTTTTTTTTTTTCGTTTCTGTTAACCAGGTAGGTGCACTAGACAAGAGATTCTGCCTATTTTCAGGCATGACCCGGGAGGGTTACACATTAGAAACAGCAGATACATAGTGTCCACAACAGAATACAAAATCTGCTTCGGTCCAAGCAGTCACCCACCCTCTCCAGGACTTACCTGTCCGGCCAAGTCCCACACAGATTACCACCCATAGCGGGGCCGGCAAGGCCCATCCAAAGCATATTTCAGAGTGCTTCAGAGATGCCTAGTCAGTGACACGTGGCCTGCAGTGGACCAAAGCGACAGTTGCGCCAGCAAGGCCCACTGGAAGCACAATTTAGATTTCTCCGGAGATGACTAGTCAGTGGCACGTGGCCTGCAGCGGCATCCTGCTTACTCAGGGGCTTTCTACCTACTTCTCCCCAAGGCTGCACAGCATGCAATGACACACTGTACACATATGCCGAGAGCCCTCCTCTGCGTGGATGCACCCATTGTGCTATCAAACAGCTCCTGAAATGCAACATGGGGCATGTGCATATCAAGACCCGCCACCACCTCCTCCTCACCAAAAGAGAACAGCAGCTTGTGTGATGCTTAGGGTTGCCACCGGTCAGGTTTTTAACCTGGTGTTCAGGGTCTCTCATGTAATCTGGATTTGCTCAGTGCTGGTCAGGTTTTTGAAGCATTTTGAGTGCTTACACACTTTTGAAACAGATTTTGTCATGTCATTCATTTTTTCAGCTGCATGTCCCAGTTACTGACAAGTTATGTTGTCAATATAGCCCTTTGTTTGTGAAAGCAGTCAATATGGGAGGTGTAAACTGGTGCTGTTTTAAACTGCATTTTTTTTTAACTATAAATCAAGCCTAAAAGACCAGTAATTACTGCTGAAAAGCAAAAAAGTGGTTAAGCTGTTGCATTTATAGCTGTTTACCGACTCAGAGTGATTACAATCCTTTCCTGAATAGCTGTCTGTCTCAAAGCCCTTTGGTGCCTCTACCCCTACTCTTGCCCTCTATTTATCGCAGGAGTTTACTGCCGTCCGAGTCAACCCCCTTCCCAAGTCACTGATCTGATCAAGAAACTAAAGGCCCTTGCCCACGCTGGTGAGCTGTACATACTGGGAGACCCTAACATCAATTGGCTCTCTAACACACTAGCCAAAACTTACTCTGACAGAGTCACTAAACCCGACAACTAATACAGGAACCTACTCGCACGAACTACAAAACTAATAACCATTCTCTACTGGACCTAGTCCTCACGTCGCACCCCCACAGGGTCAAGGTCGTTGGCCTCCTATCCGATGGACTAAGTGACCATCATCCCGTATATATGGTGCACAAAATACATAAGCAAAAAATACCCCACAAAATCCTCCTAACCTGGACCTACTCCTCCCTTGACACTCTACCTCTTCATCATGACTTCACCAACACAGACTGGTATTATACACAGTCTAATTTCAGATGACTGGATCCCTATTAATACCCTTCCTGACATTAATCAGGCGCTAGAATACTTTATTAACACCTTCTTCTCCATTCTAGACTCCCACACCCCCCACTCAAATTAAGGAGAACAAAAGGCAACCACTCCCCATGGCTCTCCCATGAACTAAAACACTTAATGGTAGCCCAGGACAGCACTTTGAAAACATTCAAAAACTCTGGACAGACTTCCAGTGACGTCACCGACAGCATGGCAGCCTAACCGCAGAGCTCTAACCTCTCCTTAGCAGAATAAAACTCTCCACACAGTCTCTAGCGAGTAGATTTGAGCAAATAATGCATAAATCGCACAGTGGAGCTACCTCGGTGAAGAAAACCGGAACAAAAAACTTAAAACTAAAAAAAAAACAAAAAACTAACCATCCTGTTTTGAGCCTGAAGAGTTCAGCCAGTGAAGGATCGCCGACAAGTACGGCAGAGGGAGACACAGAATCGGAGATGGAAACTCTTTCGTTCAATGTTTGAAACTCTACTATCAGAAATTAAGCAATTCAGAAATGAAACTAAACAAGAATTCAACAAGTTACATACAGATCTTAATAAGGTAGAGGCAAGGGTATCTACAGTAGAAAATCATATCTCTACTGCAGAAGGTGACCTACTACACATCTCCAGGGCAATTGAAATCCTGGCCCAACAGCAAGAGCTCACGCATGCCAAATGCTTAGATCTGGAGGCCAGTTCACGCTGTGACAATTTAAGAATCTATGGCCTACATGAAACAAGTGAAACGGAAGATATGGCAGATTTTTGGGGGGGAATCTTCTGCGCCATACACTCTACCTACCTTAGGCCTTTTCATTTAAAACAGAGAGGGCACACCGAGCTCTTCTGCCTAGGCCTACATCAAACTCTGCCAGGCCCAGATCAATTGTGGCCAAATTTTCCAGTTACTGCGACAAGGAAATAATACTGCGGACAGCGTGGAGACATGGGAAAATAGAGTATAATGGTTCGAGATTATTGTTCGATCAGGATTACCTCCTCCCATTCAACAGCAATGCTTAGCATATGCACCTCTCCTCCGTAATACTCTGCAGGATATTAAATTTATGTTGCACGAGCTCACTCATCACCAGAGCATGGAGAAGATGGCAGACGAATAGGAGAACGACACCCGAGTGAGAACAGGATCACTTTTGACTTTAAAAACTAGGTCTAATCCTCTCCCTCAACTCAGAGGACTGTCCCTGCGGAAACCACGATCATCATTATTGTGAACTATCACTAACACACAAGTTAAAGTCTGAATTCTGGGATTGTTAATGTTAAACAGTGATAATTACTTTATCTTTTTTATTTTTGTTTTGAGAGATGAGCAGAGGGGGACGTGGAGCGAAAGGCGCCACGACGTCTCGAAGGTTGATCTTGCGTATGCCCTTAATATTTTTCTGTTTACTGCTGCTGCACAGACTCGAACTTGTTCTGATGGTGGACCATCTGAACTCATATGCAGCAATACTTTGAGGGCTTAGTGAAAGAGTTGTGATATGGACATTTTGACTCTCCTGCTTGTTATTTTTCAGAGGGCATGGCTGAATATCAGTGTTGTGGCTTAACATCACCCTCTGTATTTGCGAATAAGCATATGCGGAGCTTTACATTGTTGGGTCACTAGAGAGGGCAGTTTGAGCAGGATACAGCTAAAGTTCGGGTGTTATGGTTTAATTAGTATACAATTGCGGGGGGGGTAATGCTCCATATTTGCCTCTTTTTTTTTTTTTTTTTTTTAAGGAGACACAGCTACGAGCGATGCAGCCATGGTTGAAGTTGGCTGGCCTCATGGCAGCAATACTAATCCATCTCTCCTTAGTTGTTTACAAAAGGAGCACTTTCAAAACACAGTATACAGGAGGCGTTTCACCAGTGACGAAAGGCCACTACACCTGGTCAAGACCCGTTTATTTAAGGATCAAGGAGGAACGAGCCATTAATTTGGCCCCCTCTCCTCCTCCCCCATACTCGTTTGTTCTGGGGAATAAGGAACACAATATGAAGTTCCCCTACCTTGGGGGTCACCTTGCACATAGTATTACCTGGAATAAGGTATGCCCTGTTAGCACCCACCCAGGGAACGTTGTTTTTTTATGTGCTACAGATGTTGTGGTTTTGTTTGGTTATATTTTTTTCACTTGCATTATGAAACATACACGGCATTGCATCCTGTGGCAACACTGGGAAGAATATAGATCTCTGAACTATAATTGGAATATGTGGAACAATAAGGGAAAGAGGAGGGCTAAATACCAAAGAAATTTTGGAAGAGGAGTGGGATTAGGCAGGGTTCAAGTAATACCAGATGAATATACCCCCCCAATAGTTTAGATGGCTGAGAAAAGGAATATAAAAATTATTTCCCATAATATTAATGGGCTAAATAATCCAATAGAGAGACATAAAGTCCTGTCAGCCATTAAGAGGCAAAAGCCATCTTTTGTCCTACTGAGGAAACCCATCTTGCAAGGGCTGAACACCAGAAATGGGGGAAATTTGGATTTAACCAAGTAGTCTCTGCGTCTTATGGGAAGGGGAAGAGAAGGGGAACAGCGATTCTGGTTGCGCGAGGGGCACAGTTCCAATCAATATCAACATATGCAGATCCTGAGGGCCGACTGGCGGTGCTGACTGGTAATCTGGAGGGTTCCCCCATCACCTTGGCATCACTATGTCTCCCACCAGGATCCACAAAAGAGGTTGTCTGGTCCCTACTGCAAAAAGCTACTGAACTTCATATAGGGGTGTTTATTCTGGGTGAAGACTGTAACCAAATATGGGAACATTTAGATACTTTCAGAACTGTGACATTTAGGCAAAACCCAGCCAGTAAAGCTATCAGGGAACATTTGAAAAGGGCCTTTTGGGTAGATGCATGGAGAATGCAAAATCCAAGTAAGAGGGAGTATACACACTATTCTTATCCCCATGGCTCCTACTCACGAATTGATTATTATTTTTTTTTTTTTTTTTTATATCTGAAGAGCATTAGGGTCAGGTTGTGAAATGTCAGCAGATGTCATCCGTCCTTTCCGATCACTCTCAACTGCTTTTGAAGGTGAATTGGAATATGGCTAGGGGACAAACTCTTTGGAAGTTTAATAATTTTTTGTTGAACTTGGAGGAGTTCACAACCATGACCAAAACATGAATAGCAGAAATAACACAGGAAAACGACTCACCAGACATTTCTAGAACCACTTTATGGGACATCATAAAGACAGTCTTTAGAGGGGATTGCATCAAGTATGTAGCCCGCTTTAAACGCCAGCAAACCCAGCAGCTGGATAACCTCCAGAAACGGCTGCAGGATTTACAGAGCCAGCATGCCAGTGGAGATGTCTCAGTGCAGGCTAATCTGCAGGCAACCAGAAAACAGATCCAAAAATTGTTAGAGATTAAGACAGAGCAGGCGTTGCAGCGTCTACGTCAGAGGTACTATGAAAATAGGCCTAAGGCAACTCATTTGGTAGCACATCGGCTGAGACAACATCTCAGACTACAATTACCCAGATTTGGGACCATAAAACTAGTTGACTGATTAGAACCCCGGAAAAGATATTAACTAGTTTTCGAGAGTTCTATCAGACCCTCTAGACCCCGGAACACACCCCTAATGCCTCGCAAATAGAGACATACCTGGCGAAACTTAAAATTCCAAAGCTGTCACAGGACCTAAGGAATTTCATAGATGCTCCCATTACCTCATTAGAATCAGATACAACAATTAAAAATTTAAAAACAAACAAGTCTCCAGGTCCGGATTGACACACTTCGGAATTTTATAGATTTTTTTTTTAAAAAGAACTTAAACCCTCTTTATTACAGGCATGTATAAACAGCACAATCGGGAGAAACATTTCCGGCTACCTGAAATTATGCTGTAATTTCAAGTATTCCTAAACCAGGCAGGGACATCACATATTGTAAATCCTTTCGTCCTATATCTGCCCATAATGTTGACTATAAATTATATGCCTCAATATTGGAGAAGGTGCTCCCTGATTTAATCGATCGCGACCAGACAGGTTTTGTCCCAGGTAGGCAGACCCAAGACGATATTAAGAGAACGCTGCGTATGTTCCCATGCTGCCTGGTCGCGTCTCCTGCTCTGCTTTTAAGCTTGGACGCGGAGAAGGCCTTCGACTGGGTAGCATGGGAATTTCTAGGTCTGACCCTGAACGGATCTGGCTTCTCGGACTCTTTACTAAAATTATAAATAATATATATTCCAGACCCAAAGCATATGTGAAAGTAAACGGGAAAATATCACCACCAGTATCTCTAGAATGCGGCATCAGGTAGGGATGCCCCCTCTCCCCTCTTCTTTTCGCTTTATATCTTGAGCCTCTGGCTCAGACAATAAGACAATCTGAAACAATACAGGGCTGAGGGGGGGTAAGAGCTGCATAAACTAGCCTTATATGCAGATGACCTGCTAATTTACCTCAAAAACCCAGAACAGTCTCTAACGTTTCTATGGGCTTGCTTAACAGTTTGGCTGCATGTCTGGATATCAAATAAATAAAGCTAAAACTGAGGTTTTACAACTTCAATATGAACCCTCTGAGAGGATCAGACAGACCTTCCCCTTTAGATGGGATTTATCTCATATAAAATACTTAGGGGTCCATTTAAGCTCCCAATCAGACAAACTTTACTCCCTTAATTTTACCGATACTAGCTAAAATTAAGATGGAATTGGATAGATGGGCACCGGTTCCTAGCCCCTTAACACAGAGAGTGGAAGCGGTTAAGATTACACTTCTTCCAAAATTTCTATATCTAGTACAAAACCACCCTACTTATCTCTTCCAGATTTATATTTTAATTTATTCAACAGGGAAATTTCCGGTTTTTTTATGGGGCAAGCAGAGACCAAGAGTCCGTCTCTCAGTCCTTCCGATCCCAAAGAAGGAGGGTGGTTTATCCCTACCCAATTCTAAAGTATACCATTGTGCTGCTCAGCTACGCACATCCTTTTATTGGCTAGACTCTTCATATCAGGGTAAATGGAAAATTTGGGAACTAAAGAAGGAAACCCGTACAAATTTAAACAAAACTTTCCTTGGACAGATGATAAAACCATCCTCACACTGGGAAGGAAACCCCTATACAGTATCTACTTTGACCATATGGTTTAGGATTCTCTCGGATAAGGGGGCAAAGGGTTGGAGGAATCTCCTCTGGTCTGTTCCACAGATGGATTCATTTACCCCTGCAAGATGGGACTCAGGTTTTAGGAATTGGGAAGGAAAAAACCTGCAATTGATATGGAATTTCTTCGAAGAGAATGAAATAAAATCATTTCAAACATTGGTTACCAAATTTGATATACCTTAGCGAGACAGATTTAGATACTTTCAAGTTAGAAATCTTATCAGATCTATTCAAGCCCAGTTAAAGAGGACAGGGAATCATTTCTAACTGATAGTTGTTTATACATTTTGTATTCTCAGAAATTATATGCATTCCCCTAAATTATCTATATTTAACTGTACCTGAATAAAAAGTGATGTGAAAAACTGTATTTTGCATTGCTTTGTTTTTATGGGTGACATTCTGTAACAGTTCTCATCATTGAACCAATAATTTGGAGTTTTTACTATGTCACAGTTTGTGCACAGAACTCTAAACATAGTTCTGATAGGACAATAGCTGATAATTAGCATTCTGTACACAAACTGTGACATAGTAAAAACTCCAGGTTACTGGTTCCATGAAGAGAACTGTAACAGAATGCTGCCATAAAAAACAAAAAATGCAAAATACAGTTTTTCACATCACTTTTTATTCAGGTACAGTTAAATATAGATAATTTCGAAAAATGCATATAATTTCTGAGAATAAAAACTTAATAAACTGTCAATTAGAAATGATTTCCTGTCCCCTTTAAAAGACGGAATTCCTTCTCCCCCACTAATTGCTAATCTTCTTAGATTTGCTGTGGAGAGGAAACCTCCTACAACTCATATTATCTCTGTTCTTTATAAAGCCCTGCAGTCATGGAAGGGAGACTCCACTGTCTCTACAAGGAGGGCATGGGAAAAAGATCTGGATACTCAGATTTCAGAGGAGTTATGGACCCCGACTTTGTGCAAGATACATTGGGGCTTATCTTCTGTAAACTGGCAGGAATTCTCATGGAAAATCTTACTCAGATGTTTTCGAACTCCAGCTATACAAATTAAACACCAAAGGGAAGCTACCTCGACCTGTTGGAGGAACTGCGGACATGCCCCAGCAGCAATGGCCCATATAATGTGGGTTTGCCCAAACCTAGCTCCTTTTTGGGGGGAGCTACAACAGGCATTACAGGCTATTATAGATGTTGATCTACTCCTAACACCATGCCTTTATTCTTTTCTGGATTTACCAAAAAAATATAGAGAGATACCCCTACAAGTAAGTTTCTGAGGGCAGCCTGTCTGGCCACACAAAAGGCCATAACAAAGAACTGGCTTTCTCAACAGGCCCCTACTCTTTCGATATGGCATGATATTGTGACAAATATTTATAGAATGGAAGTTTTAACAGCCAAGCTTAATAAGAGAACCACTCAATGTGAGAGTATTTGGAGAAGGTGGGTCTTATTTATGGGCAAAGAGAAAACTGATTTTATTTCATGATTGGGCATACAGAGGCTAATGTCTTGAACTCCTTACATAATATTACCCTTTTTGAGCCGAGTAGATCACCATCTAGAACCGAGCACCTGACTGTACCACCCTTTGTTGAAGTGGGGAAAGATATGAATTAATAGAAACTTCATAATGGAACCCAGAGGTTCTCCAAACAGGAAAAATGCTTGTCAAATGTAATTCTTTCAGGCAATAGAGTATTCCCTACTGATAACTTTCATATATACTGTGTATTATAACATAGAAACATAGAAACATAGAAGCTGACGGCAGATAAGGACCGCAAGGCCCATCCAGTCTGCCCATTTCTTTTTCTACCTTATAAATGTGCCATTGGCCTTTGCTCTGTCAGTGACCTATCTATTCATAGTCATTTGTATTGCTCCCTTATGCCTATCCCATGCCTGTTTGAAGCCCTGCACTGTATTCATAGCCACCACTTCTTGTGGTAAGCCATTCCATGCATCTACCCCTTTCTGTGAAAAAGAATTTCCTCACATTCCCCTTAATCGGCCTCCCCTAATCTCATGCTGTGTCCTCTTGTCCTGCTATTTTTCTTATATTTAAACATGTTAGACTCTTTCACCTTGTTTATGCCTTTAAGGAGTTTAAATGTCTCGATCGTATCACTCTCTCCCTCCTTTGCTCAAGGGTATACATATTGAGCTCCGTTAATCTGTCCTCATATGTCTTCTGATGCAGTCCCTGCACCATTTGGTTGCCCTTCTCTGGACTGCCTCAATTTGGTTAATGTCCTTGTGAAGGTGTGGCCTCCAATACTGCCACGCAGTACTCCAGATGGGGCCTAACCAATGTCTTGTACAAGAGGATTATTACCTCCTCTTACGACTTGTTGATACCCTACTAATACACCCTAACACCCCCTAGCCTTACCTACTGCTTTAGAGGTCTGCTTGGATGATTTTAGGTCATCAGTGATGATGATGCCCAAGTCTCTTTCTTCCTTTGTGACTGCTAGCAACTCCTCCCAGCCTATAAGTGGCTTCAGGGTTTCTCTCCCTATGTGCAGCATGATTTTGCACTTCTTGCATTAAATCCCAGTTGCCACTCTTCTGACCATTCTGCTAGTTTATCCAGATCTCTTCTCATTCTGCCCACCCCATCTGGATCATCTACTCTGTTGCAGATCTTGGTGTCATCGGCAAACAGACAAGCCTTACCCTCTAGTCCATCTGCGAGGTCACTAATGAAGATGTTGAATAGGAGTGGCCCCAGGACTGATCCCTGAGGTACCCCACTAGTGACTTGCATCTCTTCTGACTGTATACCATTTACCACCACTCTCTGTTTTCTGCCAGTCAACCAGTTTGCCACCCAGTTGACCAACTTCTGACCCACCCGAGCCTACCTAGCTTGTTTATCAATCTTCTATGTGGAACAGTGTCAAAAGCTTTGCTGAAGTCAGGTGGCGACATCAACTGCTCCCCTGGTCCACCACTCTGGTTACCCAGTCAAAGAAATCTATGAGATTAGTTTGACAGGACCTTCCTTTGTAAACCCATGCTGTCTTGGATCCTGTGCCCCTATGGATTCTAGGTGTTGCACTATCCTTTCCTTAAGGAGTGCCTCCATAATCTTGCCCACTACTGAGGTAAGAGCTGACCGGTCTGTAGTTCCCCGCCTCCTCCCTGCTACCACTCTTGTGGAGTGGGATCACATGAGCCCTTCTCCAGTCTTCTGGGACCTCTCCTGTGCTCAGAGACTCACTAAACAATTCTGCTAATGGTTCTGCTAGTTCCTCCTTTAGCTCCTTAAGTACCCTGGGATGTATGCCATCAGGTCCCATTGCCTTATCCACCCTGAGCTTAGCAAGCTCTTGTAGGACCCTTTCTTTTGTGAAGGGAGTAGTGCTCACCTCTCTCCCCTGTGTCCATGATGCTGAGCTGTGGGCCCTGCCCTACCTTCTCTTCAGTAAATACTGAGCAAAAGTATCTATTTAGGATAGATGCCTTTACAGGGTCCTCCTCCTCACATGCTCCCTTTTCTCCATTAAGCTTAGCAATACCCCCTCTGGACTTTCTCCTTTCACTAATGTATCTATAGAAAGTCTTGTCACCTTCTTTTACTGTTCGTGCTAGTGTTTCCTCAGTTTGGGACTTTGCCTGCCTTACTGCCTTACCTGCTTCCCTTAGGGCAGTTTGGTATGCCTCTCTATCTTCATCCCGCTGTGTTCCCTTATATTTCCTGAAGGCCAGCCTTTTGGCTCTGACCTTTTCTGCTACTGTATTTGAGAACCAAAGTGGTTTCCTTCTTCTTTTGCACTTCCTTTTCTGTCTAACACAATGGGATGTTGCTTCAAGTATTGTATCCTTAATGCTACTTGCCTGTACCTCCTCACCTGTGTTTCTTTTGCCAGGGCTAGCTTAACTCTGTTGGCCATCTTATGAAAGTCAGCTCCTCTGAAGTCCCATATTTTTGCCTTGGAATGGGATGATTTAGATGTAGTAGCCAAATTGAACCATACCATGTGATGGTCACTGGCCCCAGGTGACCTTCTACCTGAGATCTGTGATCCCTTCTTTGTTAGTCAGTACTAGATCTAGGATAGCCCTGTCTCTTGTGGGTTGCTGTACCAGTTGTTTGAGGCCCTCCCCCTGCAGGGAATCCACTATGAGTCTAGTTCTGGCAGATGTTCCTGCTGGTATTGACCAATCTGTATCTGGCATGTTGAAGTCTCCCATTATCAGAACCTCCCCTTTAGCTGTCATGTTTTGTATATCTTCTAACAGTAATGTGTCTATGTCCTCCCTCTGGTCTGGGGGCCTGTAGACAACCCCAGTTCTTATGGCTGTCCCATTTCCTGTTTCCAGGGTGACCCACAGTTCTTCTGGCTCCTTATGTGTATTCTGAATTTCTGTAGCTTTGATATTTTCATTAACATACAGGGCCACCCTCCCCTTTTGCACCTCGGTCTCTTCTGAACAATACATAGCCAGGTACTGAAGTCTCCTCGTGTGGTTACTGGTAAACCACGCCTCACTAATTGCTACTATGTCCAGTTTAGCCTCTGACATTATTGCCTGCAGGTCTGGGATCTTATTTCCAGGCTGTGAGCATTTGTGTACATGATTTTCCATTGGCCAGATTTTGGTGTGTTAGTTGTTGGGTGAAGTTTGGCATTACCCTGTGCATCGTATGGGGAGACAAACCTTTTTCTTACCTGGTGATGCAAATGAAGCAACACGCTGAATTTCTGTTTTGACCACTAGCTGAGGGGAGGTGTTCTTCCTATTCGACGTATGGGGTGCTGCACCCCTCTCCCCATTTGCTAGTTTAAATTATATATATATTACTAATACGTTATTTATTATTTTTTAACCTGCCAAATGGACATCAACTTGTGAACTGATACCTGTATGTATGTTCCCTACCTCTATGTATGTATGTTTTGTCTATGTGTAATGCAAAAAACATAAAGAAAGTTTAAAAACAAACAAACAAAAAACAAAAAACACATAACTCTGGACAATCTCCAGAGTGGATATCCTATCATCACCTAAGAAATGTCTGCAAAGCCAAATCTAATAAATAGAAGTGTGACTATCTCCTATCCCTGCAAGAAAAAAAGTCTTACAAATCTCAAAACATTTTGGTCCAAAGTCAGTTCATTACTCAAGGGTAAGGAGCGTAACCTTCCACAATCAATGCTTACACATGGTACTACTCTAAACCCCTTAGAGATTGTGGGATAAACCATTTCTTCACTGACCTGGACAGATACATTAACCTGCCCACTGAACCCCAGGACCCAACTGTCTCTAACCCCGATGAATCTCACCAACACTTCCATATAAAGCTTGCCAGGAGGTCAGAGGTTCTCAAACTGTTAAATGGTCTCAACCAGCCGGCCTGGTGGTGCAGAGGGTTGAGGTGCTGGCGCCTTACCTCGAACCACGCCGACGACCCGGGTTTGAGAATGAACTCTGTGCAATGGCAGGGGGAAGAGAGGATTGAGCATCCAGAGGACTGCTCTCCTCTACTGGGGTGGGATTGGGGACGGCATCGATCGGCAGCAGCCCCCAATGGAGACTGGAGGCACTGCATGAGCGGCACGATGGGGAACCCAGAAAACTGGAAATAGCTCCATGGTCCACCGGATGACTGCTGCCATGCTCAGACACCACCAAAGCCCTTCAGGGAGCAATATCTCCGCCTCAGCAGCACCCCGAACCTACAGAGAGTGCGCAGGTAACTGCCCTCCCAGTGCCTTCCCGTCAGAGGAGGGGGACCCACCTGGCAAAAGGGTTCGCCGGGATACTCTGGTCTGGCTGCGATGTGAGGATGGAGGAGCGGCTCGAGTGAGGATAGTAGAGGTAATTTGGGGGACCAGGCAACCCGAAGGAGTGGGGGACGTTGGAGCATGTAGGGGGATAAAAAAAGATCATACATAAAAAATGGCCTCAACTCTAGAGTTCTACAACATTCAACTCCCTTCACCCCAAATACCTCTAGCTAGGGGCACCTGCCATTGCGTACCCAGTAATGCTTCTAATCAATCAATAAATCCTTCCTAACCCAAACCATACTGGACAAATGGAAGACTGCAATAGTTGTCTCTGTGCACAAAAGCTGCCCTACAAACTTAGTCAAGAACTGTAGACCAGTCTCGATTTTATGTCCCCTCGCAAAAATCCAAGAAAGGATTCCATACATCCAGCTTTACTCATTCTTAGATCAGATCAGTGCTCTAACCATCCAACGACATGGCTTCCAGAAACTACAAGGCACAGAATCTGCTCACCTGAGGGTCACAACAGACATATTTCAGGCCATGGACACCAGGGCAATGCAACTGGGGTGACATTCATGGATCTAAGGCCTCTGACCTAGTCAACCATCAGCTTCTCCCAACAAACCTCAAGTTCATAGGGCTCGACAACCTCTCCCACTCACGGCTAGACAATTACCTGTCCAATAGGGTGCAGTGCATCAAATGGGCTGGAGCCACTTCACCCCTAGCTCCCATAACAGTGTCCCCCAGGGTTCAATTTTGGGTCCTCTCATTCTCAATTTTCATAAATAACATCCCCCTCAAACCATGGATGGGCCAAGATACAACTTTATGTGGATGACGCAACACTTTATTTTTTTATATTGCAATCAGTTTACAACCTTTGAGCCAGAGGCTCATTTCCAAAGGCACCTTGTCAATTGAAGAGAAGATAAAACATGTACAAAATGCACAATATAAGAGAACAAATGCATAAAGATGCAGGCATACATGGATCCAGGGAACAGGTTACATTGATTGCATTATAAGGCGCAGATTCAGGTATTGTAGACAAACAGATTGGTTACAGAGTTTAGCAGCATACAAGTATGACACGTGCAAAAAGAAACAGTCGTAACAAGTTCCATGGTATTAGTTACAGAGTTAGCAGAAGAGGTGTCAAGGACAACACAGCTGGTAGTTTGATTTGGTAACAGTAGTGCATACTAGTAGGACAATTTAGCAAGCAGTATATTAGGATTCTATCATACATGGTACATTCTTGACAACTGAGAGGTAGGCAGTCGGGTATGGCAGTAATGTAGGTGGTAGGAGTAAGGCGGTACAGAGAGGGTGCAGCCCAGTGGGCATTGTCAGGGCAAAGGCTGCTGTACACCCGTTATGCACAGGTGCAGCAGCGCTTGATGAATAGCTCGCTTTTGAGTGCAGTTTTGAATCTGGAGATAGTGGGGATTTCTGAGATGGAGAGAGGGAGCGTGTTGTACCAAGAAGGGGCTCTGTGGCGGAAAGACCCCTGTCCATGTGAGGTCCTAGATTGAGGAACCAGGAAGGTGGCCTTGCAGGAGGTCCGAGTACTGACTAGGGGTTGGGCTAGGAGGAGGGAGGATGTCAGCCCGGGTGGTGAAAAGTCCTAGCAGGGTTTTTTTTAAGCTATAAGGCGAGTTTGATATTGCAGCCGTTCGTCAAGGTTTAGCACTGTTGCCATGTCATAAAGCTGGCATGTATGTGTGAGCCTAGGGGCCCCTGTGATTAGCCTGCATGCCTCATTTAGGATGAGGCAGATTTTGTTTAGGGCAGTCGTGTTGGCAGCACTGTAGACAGGTAGCTCATAGTCAACTGGGGATAATATAGAGGATGCAACTGCAAGCTGGAGGCATCGGGGGACAGTTTTGCAGCGTACAAGATACCAAGTCAGATATTGGTAGCGAAGGCAAGTGCTTCGATGTGGGTGTGGTAGGTGAGGGCTGAGTCAAAGAAGACCCCTAGGTACTTATAGGAGTGGACTTGCTCCAGTTGCTGTTTGGAGTAGGAGAGGATACGGAGAGGGGAGTTTACAGATATTCCAAAGATATCTCTTCCCTCAACTCCACCCTAGAAAGGGACTTTCAGTTGCTGGAGGCATGGTTTAAAAACAACTTTCTGGTGAGTGATATATTTGCTGTTCCACCACATTTGGCTACCACTTTTGAGGAATCTCTATGTCGATGCCGAGTTAGATTATTGTATCTTCCGTTATTCTCACCCATTCTCACTCTTGCCTGTGAATGTAAAATGTTTCTCGATACTGCTCTTCTGGATCTCATTTTTGATATTCTCCTGAACTGCAAATGTGTTTTGTTTTTTTAAGCAAAATTTATGTATCCTCATTTTTCCCTGAACTGATGTCTGTAATTTGAATGAAAATGTACTTGAAACCACATTGTCTAAAACTATTTGCCCTATATCTCTGTTCTACTATGCTTGCTACTTGCTCTATGTTCTACATTGTTAAATTATGTAAATGATGTCCTACTTTGTGTGTATGCTCTGTTTGTACTGTATCCTCCCGGGTCGTGCCTGAAAATAGTCATTGCTATGGCCAGTGCACTTACCTGGTAAACAAAAACTAAACAAATAAACAACTCATTTGATCTATCTACCCACCAGACCCTTGTGGTTAAGACCTCAACTGGTTGCGTTAGAAGAAGTAAGAGCCTTTAAATACATTGGCGTTGTTGATGAGCACTTATCCTTCGAAGCACATGTAGAAAGCGCTGTTAAAGCAACACACCAGATGCTCGGCCTTTTATACCATACAGCCCCACCTCACATCACAATCCCGCAGGACCAAAGCCTCTGCAACCCTACTCATGGGCCTCCTATATGGAGTATCACTACTCACCACAGCCAAACCATCAATCCGAGGTAGACTAAGACAAACATACCACAGGATTGCCCAATTTGCTGCAACCACACATGCTTGAACCCACCACTGTGAAGTGCTTAGTACTCTAGGCTGGCCTTCCTTTGAAGCTGAACTGGATGTCCCCCTACTATACTCCACTTACAAACTCATACACCTTTCCTCCACTCCAGCCTCTCAAACGTGCTCATATTAAAAACCATCACCAGGCCCCTCCGATCCTCCCAATATCCAATGTTATGTCTACTGAAGACTCGCCTAGCCATTGGTAGGAGATCATTCTCATTTGTGGCCCCTCACAAATGGAACAACCTCCCTCATGGCTTACTCTCCTGTATGTCTCTCCTTCAGTGTAAATGACTATTTAAAGAGATTTTCTCCCGCCCATCTGTAACTGCAAATAATATCCTCGCAAAGTCACTGGGCTTTCTTCCCCACCCTCCACTCCAATCATCCTGACCCAATAGCTACCTGGCCTCACCATCTCCTAATGTTTCAGATCCTTCACATCACTCTAAAATATGCACATACTATCGTACTATCCTATTCTTCCATTTGCACTATTACTGTAATACTACTTGTATAATCTCAGAAATGTACGTTACTCTTCTCTGTCATGCACACTATGTTCTTATCAGACTTAATATCAATACATTGCAAGCTACTTCCCTGTACGTAGGCAATTATGAATCATGTACATAGGCACTTTGTGAACAACAGCTGAAATGTACTGTAACCTGCCTGGAATTGTTCCCTGGGTTGCCCCGGAAAAAGGGACTGTGTCTTAGTAGGTCTACCCGGTCATTAAACTCGAACAAACACTGATGAGCCACCCTCAGCTGCTTGCTGGCTCCAGCAACCCCAAGACTGAATACTGGATGGGTGGGTGAGATTATTAGCATTATGGCTGAGGAATGGGACCTTAAAGTTAACATCAGTGACTCCCTCAAGCAATCAAGTTAGTGCAACAAGGCATATCGCAAAGCCAGTAGGATGTTGGGATGTACTGAGAGGGGTACTGATAGCAGAAGGGAAAAAGGCAATACTTCCCCTATATCAAGCGTGTTCAAAACAAAACTTTTTGTACTTGCCCAGCCATAACTGTAGCTGAATTTTCACTTGCCCCTATTCATTACAATGAAATTAACTCTTTTTGTACTGGCCCCGGACAGGGGGCAATGGGATTTGCACACTCCTGCTCTATATAGATCTTTAGTGAGGCCACACCTGGAGTACTGTGGCCAGTTCTGGAGTCCTCCCCTCTAGGCTGGAGATGATGCAGCGCAGGGTAACAAAAATGATTCAGGGCAACAGGACAGGTCCTATGAGAAGCACCTCAAGGCACCGAACATGTACTCACTGGGCGGGCACCAGAAGGGAGAAACATAGACTTAGACGACAAATAAGGACTGCTCAGCCCACCCAGTCTGCCCATTTCCCTACCTACTGGATAAGCTGCAGAGCCTAGTTAACCAACAGCCTACTTCCCGCATACCCCCCCAACTAGAACTGGTTTATGTCTGTCCCATGCATTCTTGAATTCCCCCCCAGTTTTTGACCCCATGACCTCCTCAAGAAGGCCATTCCATGCATCCACCACCCTCTCCATGAAAAAATACTTCCTCACACTGCCCCTGAGCCCCCCCCCATCTTCACATTGTGCCCCTTGTTCTTGCACGTCTTTTTCTGAAAGATACTACCCCCTTGGACTTTGTTGATTCCCTCAAGGTACTTAAATGTTTCCATCATGTCCCCCCCTCCTTTCCTTGAAGGTATACATATTAAGCTCCTTTAGTCTCTCTTGGTATAGCTTCTGGTGCAGACCCTGCACCATTTTAGTTGCCCTCCTCTGGACTGCCTCCATCCTATGTCCTTGTGGGGATGGGGTTTCCAGAACTGTACGCAGTACTCCAGATGGGGTCTCACCAACTGTCTGTACAGAGAGATAACTTCCTGTTTTCTACTGATGATGCCTCTCCCTATGCATCCCAGTATCCCCTCAGCTCTCCTTACTGCCATCTCACATTGCTATGACACACGACAGAGACCTTCAAGTTCCAGAAAGGAATTAATAAAGTGAACTGTGGAGAAACACTCAGCTTCAATACTAGCTCACGGTCACGTGGACGTGACTGGAAACTTACAGGAGGCTCAGAAGGGACATGAGGAAGTATTATTTTATGGAAAGGGTGATGGAGCCTGGAACAGTGTGCTGGACAAAGTGGTGGGGCTAAAACAGTTGGTGGGTTCACAGAAACCTAGACAATGACAGCACAAAAAGACCCACGGTCCATTCAGTCTGCCCGAGTTCCCTAGCACGGTTGGGATAGAATAAAGGGTATAGTGGTTGCTTGGAGTGACAGAAGCTGGTAGGGGAATAGAGGGGAAAGGATGGATAGGGCTACTCTGAAGGAACAGTGGGTCCCAAAGTAAATAGGGAGCTTGGGCAGACTGGGTGGATCTTTGGTCTTTTCCTGCCGTCATTGCCTACGTTTCTGCTTTTTCTATAACACTGACTTCAGCATCCTGACAAATAGCAAGCTGAAACAGCCTGTTTTGGATTTAACTTGTTAGAATATAAACGTTTCTAAAAGGGACAGATCAGTTTTGACAGATGTCCCTCCTAATAAGGGAGAGTTGAGAGGTATGCTGTAAACCCATTCTGCAGGCTGTCCTGTAACCTTTTATTTTCATTCTGTCTCTTCTCCTTATTTTACTGTTAACAGCAAAAGATGAACTGTTTATCCATGTCATTTTTATAACTGAGATAGAGACTGTATTTTTGTTTTGCTTTATTTCTTTAGTTTCCTTCCTGTGCCCCCCCAGTCTGCCACTCCTTTGGGGCAGCTCCATATCCCTGCTGCCTACCAATCAACCCCTGCTTTACCTGGGTCCCGGAGGGTTATGGATTATCTCTGCTGGGTCTGGGACGGAGTAGTGGGCCAAGTCCTCCAGGGCAACAGGTGCAGTGTGCTGAAGGGGACTGTGGTGTGGTGGGACGAGAGCCATCCGGCTGACCAGAACAGGTGTTGTCGGGGGCCCTATTCACCTCCCGTATCCACATGGCTACAACAGTGTCCTGAGGGTGGGGACACTGGGTGGCGTGTGATCATCCAAGCCAAGAACTACTATGCAAGCCACCACCAGCAGCCACTATGGGAGCAGCATGTAACAACCCCCCCCCCCGGGAAGCATCTAAAGAACACTCATAAGTCCCTCCCTGTTGGCCTCCACTCCTGGACATCCCGACCTGGTGTGCAAACAGATCACCGGACCGGAGTGATGCCCCATCGCTCGGCACCACGGTGCCAGCATTACATATCATTCTAATGTGGAAAACAGCTGTACGGTATATATCAAGATAGTATTTCTAAACAGAGGCAGACAATGATAAGAGCAGCATATTGAATAGCTGAAACAGGACTTGTATTGAAGTTTAGTTTACGTGGCTGTCCTGGCTGTAAAGTGCTCCAGCAAGCAATCTACTACTTCTTGATCTTCTTTCTGATCTAATGTGATGCTTTTTCTTTTCCGAATAATCTGTTTCAATATTAATCTTTACATATTGAGTTAATCGACTCACTCTTTTCCCTTCTGTTCCCAGACAATTGTGTAGAATATTGGGTACATCTAGGAAGCAGCGCTGATTTGGTTGTGTGCCTTACTTGGTGTCAGTTTATTTACGTTGGAGGGCTTTGCCCCTCACACCCCCCCCCCCTTGCCTTTTTTCTTTCTTTTTTTTTTTTTTTAAACAGAGTGTTGTGGGGGTGAACCACAACCAAATAAACTAATAAAAAGTAAGGGAACGGGTCAAAGTTATCAAATAGCATAACTAGAGCTCTACACTAATTGCATAGGTCCTACATGTACCCACTATTTTACACGATCACCCATCCACATCTCTCAAGTGTCACTCATAATGAGGGTATCCCTCATTTTACCCCTTAAAATTGCTCTATCCCTCACAGAAAAGGTGTTAACACAGAATGTGCTTCAAATTCAGACTTTAAAACAGAAATTCTTAATATCCCAAAATAGTAAATCAAAAATAAACGCTGTACAAGTGAACACTCGGTTTTCAGTGTGCTGAACCTGTATCTCCATGTTTAAGGATGTGTCCCTCATTCTGAGCATCTGTGTCCCTAATTTTGAGTGTCCAAAAATGTCCATGCCCCTCACTTCAGTGACAAAAGATTGAGATGTATGCACCGATCCCAAGGTCGGACTGGGGTGGGTGCAGGGGACCCACCACGCAAGTCAAAAGGAGAGTGCCCCAAGAGACAGCCTCATATCACTATTTCACTGATGCGCTGGGTCAGTGTTTGCAGCTTACATTTTTCACTAGTAGTGCCCAATCTACCCCAGTTATTAAAACACACGCTGCATGCAAAAATGTTCCGAGTTAAAAAAGGAACTAGGTACTAAACTGAGGAGACCCACCGGGGAACTGGCAACTCTGCCAACTCCCGTGTTACCCCTCCGCATGGGTGTAGCCAGGCATACTCCAAGTACTCCATGGTGTGCAATTTTATTTAAAGGGGGGTAGCAAATAGGCTTTGAACTGCTTCCTTTTTCCATGAAAACTAACAAAGAAAATGCTGAACCTTTCTGTAATTTTATTCATAGGAGTCAAAACTAGGACTGGTCACTAACACTGTTTTTGCACCCCAAGGACAATACAATTTTACAGGACTGGTATGTGGGTGTCTTGGGGGAGCAATGCATGGCATTTGTATTTACCCATGCATGGCAACAACCACTGTCATGAGATACAAAAGTTGTATTTATTGTGCCAAATGAGGCAACAAACACACTCTTGGGGTACATTAGTATATTATCTGGCTACACCCCGGTGGGGTCGGGGGTAGCCCACCCTAACAAGGGGGTAGTAGTGGGTCCACTTGGTGTGCAGATCTGAAATCTTTGGCTACACCCCTGCCCCTCCGAGTACACTCCGCTTGCCAAAATGTTACCCTTGCGTTGTTTACCAGCACTGTTTACAGTAACGTCACCCTATGGATGCTGTTGACACTGTACTCCCCTTACCCTGGTCGTGCCTGTGAACGATCCTTGGCGCAGTACGCACCCTCAGGTTACACGCTCGGTTCGCGCGCTCCGTGCTGTCCCGCGCAAGCCCCTCACTCCCCATCTAGAGCACAGAAACCCGCCATTTCATTTAACATCAGCGAGCGCCGCGAAACCCTCCCCTCAAACACAGCCGCCACGAGCGTGCGCGCCGCCGCAGCCGTCACGTGACGCAGAGCGCCCGCACAACGGTCCCCGACAACTACTCCGAAACGCAGCTGAAAAAAATAATTGCTTGAAGGGCCCGCGAAAATTATACGTGTCTCATTCTAATACGGAAAACACGTTTTCAAATAAAATAAAAAAAAGTTTCAGGGGAAGGAGGGCACGGATTGCAGACGTCACCACCGCCGGCGACTCTGATTGGCTCCGCGCCGCGTCCGCCAAATACAAATTTTTCTAAACGATAGTGTTTATACCCCCAGTCCTGGAGATTTAAATGTCGTTTGTGTAACCGAAAAAGGGGGTTTATACGGCTAGACGAGGACAACGGTGGAAGTAAAGTAAACAGCTTTGCTTGATAAGGCAGATAATATCTAGCATTCCTTGGAGCAAGCGCTCGTTGGAGAGAAGAGCGGCCGTTCTGAGGTAACTGGGGCATAGCGGCCTTATCCTGCATCCCCGGCGTCTGTTCGCTCCCAGCTTTTCCGTTAAATTCACTGTATTCGACTTTCACAGAGCAGGGAGGGAAGAATCCCAAATTAGGGGGAACTAAGCTACTGAGTTTCAGATGTAAACGCCGACTTTCAGTGTTTTAGGCAGGGAAGTGAACAAATGCACCTTCTTAAACAAAAGCTTATTTCAGCAATGATACAGATACATAGAAATGTGACGGCAGAAAAGGACCTCTAGGCCCACCTAGTCTGGCCACTTGCCTAGCTGTCTGCTAGGGCATACCTTTTGAATACACTGATAACTTTGACTTTCAGAATTTGGGCTCTGGAAGTAGTTTTATTTTCAGAAAACTCGTATGGTGTCCCTATTTGGAATCCTGGAAGTTTTTGACATATAATAACGAATTAACCTGTTCAGACCTTTACATGACTGCACTCCCTGCAGGTCTGGCTTGTCAGTCTTGAGTATGCAGAAGCCAGTGCTCCAGATGAGGCAAGTACCCATGGTGGGGAGAAAATTAAAGTAATGGAACAGGAGAGTGATTTGGGGACCATAGTCTTCTCAAACATTAAGGTAGGAATCCAATGTAGCAGGGCGGTGGGAAAGACCAATGTAATGTTGGCATGCATAGGCAGGGGCATTACTTGCAGAAGGAGGGAGGTAATGCCCCTTTACAAAGCCATGGTGAGACTGCACCTGAAGTATGAGGTTCAGTTCTGGAGACCACATCTCTGCAAGGATATAGATGCACTGGAGAGGGTTCAGAGAAGGTTGGCCAAGATGATGCAGGGAAAGTCATATGAGCAGAGGTGCAAGGAGCTAGATCTGTGCACGCTGGGGAAAAGGAGAAACCTGATTAAAACTTTTAAATATGTAAGGGGGCTCAATAAAGTGGGAGAAGAGGGTTTGCATAAAGGAAAACTGTCATAAACCCCTTTGCCAATTACTAGGACTGTAGAAATGCCCAATTAGTACAGCTTTTAATTTCAAGTTTTCAACTAATCTTTGCTATTTAATTTGATCTGTTTTTTGCCTTGATGGTGGTTCAGTGTGTCGTCTTGAAAGTGACATTTGGAAAGTGCTGCCGCACCAGAAGACTGAGCTTAGTATTCCTGCTGTGTGCTGGAAGACTTGTTCATGACGAGTGGGGCACATTGTCGTGAATTAAAAAAGAAACGGTGTGCCTTGTAGCAGTCTTTGAGCTGTGTCTTTAGAAACAACCCCTGTTGAAAGTGGAGCAGTCTAACCCCATTTCATTTTTTAATAGAAAAGTTGCAGCACTGAGTTCGGGTATGCCCAAACTTAGAGCTGCAACTTTCCATTAAAAAAATTAAATGGGTTCGACTGCTCCATCTTAGACAGGGTTCATTTCTAGACACAGCTCAAAGACTGCTACAAGGCACACAGTTTCTTTTTACTTCATGACAATGTGCCCCACTCGTCATGAACGAGCCTTCTGGCACACAACAGGAACAGTACTAAGCTCATTTGAATACAGGTTGCAGCTCTGGCCGCTTCTGTGAAATGGCGCCTCTTACCCCAGGTCATTAAAACAACAATTTAAACTAAAAGACATGCACTGCAACATAAATTAAACTCTCTCAGTGCAAGCTGGTTGGTGCGTAGAGGCTGGGGTAAAATGGAGTTTGACAGTTTTCCCTTTAAGAGGAAAGAGGGGATCAAAACTAGAAGGCTCAGCCTCGGACTGCAAGGAAAAAATATGGGGGCAAAGTGAGAGTGCGTTTCTTCACGGGAGAGGATTGTGGATCCCTGGAACAGACTACCAGACGGAGTGGTGGGGGCTGAATCAGTGGAAGAATTCAAGAGGGCGAGAACAAGCTTATGAGGCAGGGGAGGTGGGGGAGGGTAGGCTAGATGGGTCTGGTGTATATATAGAATAGTGGATGGGTGACCATCACAACAAAACTGTGTTTCCATCGAGGAGTTGATGACATCACACAGAGACTTGAGAAAGCCAGCTCGAGAGGTCTCATTGATGTCAGCTGCCAGATGAGAATGCACCCTTAGTTGTGGATGTTCACCCATCCACTATTTTGTATAGTATATGGTTTTTTTGTTTAAATTTTGTTTTTTACCGTTGCTTCATGTAGGCGCTGGTCTCGTTCTGTCTGGTGATTCTGCTGGCGCCCGTTCCCGCTTAAGCTGCATACAGTTTCTCCCCTGCACATCACTCGTTTTAAAATCTGTGAGAAAAAAAAAAAAAAATTATTTTTTGAGAAAGGGAGCCATACTCCGTGTCCCGGTTCCTGACTTCTAAGTCGCTGGCTAGGCTGCTGAGGCGCTCACTAAATCGTGCCGTCATGTTTTATTTTTATTTATTTATTTTTAGAGAGCCTCGTCTGAGCCAATCAGGTGGCAGGTCAAGGTTAAAAAGTTGTTGTACTATCGCTCTGACATCACATCGATAGTACAACAACTTTTTTGACCTTTGAACTGTACTACAACAAGATTTCAGCAGTTGCTGAAATCCATTGAGAATAGGCAGCACCCATATACTATAATCCTTTTCTGTCATCAGCTTCTGTGATTCATATGAGCTGCCCCACCCTTCCCTCCTGACTCTGTCCCATCCCCTCTGGAAGCAGCCCACAGTCCTACAGGAAACCACCTCCTTGGGTAGAGTGTTCCACTTATCTACCACCCTCTCTGTGAAATGTGTCCTGAATTTAACCCCCTCCAACCTCAGTTGATGCCATCTAGTATTCCTCCCTCTTCTGATCTGGAATATCTCACCTGTATTAGCCTTGTTTACTATACTTCAGGTACTTAAAGATCTCGGTCATATTTCCCCTGTCCCTCCTCTTCTCCAGTGAATACATGTTAGCCTTTCTTCGTATGAATTCCTTTCCCAACCCTGGATCATCTTTGTTGCTCTGCACTGCATCACCTCCAACAGTCTGACTGTATCAGACTTCCTCTTCGGCCCTGTAAGCCAGCCATATCTGAGACTTAGTAAGGCGACCCTTGCAGTGCCCCATGGTTTACCCTGGGGGGGCTTCCAAGGAGGAGTTTAGGTTGGCCGTGGGTTGATGTGTCCAGTGGGGGGGGCGGGTTGTGATGAGAGGAAGCATCATCCTATATGTCGGGGTGTTGTTCCCCTTTCCTATTGGTGCAAGTACACGCAGTGTAGTTGTCAAGGCACTGCCCCAGGGGCAGCCAACTGGAACAAACTACCCAGGCACTGCCCCAAGGGTAGCCCACAGGAACCAACTGCCAACTAGTTGGTTCCTGTGGGCTGCCCCAGGGGCAGTGCCTGGGAAGTTGGTTCATGTGGGCTGCCTCTGGGGCTGTTCCTTGATGATTTATTCTTGGTGCTGCTTCTGGGGCAGTGCCTGGGTAGGTGGTTCCAGTTATCTGCTCCTGAGGCAGTGGCGTGATGGTTGGTTACTGGCACTGCCCTGGGTCAGTGTCTTGTTAGCCAATAGCATTGCACGGACTTGCACCACTAGGATTTGCAGCTAGGAGGAACTACAGGGTACTACCCCAATGTCCATGTTTATGGCAAAAACCTTGCTTGAACTGACGTCTTCTGAGTGTATCCCCCTCCCAAACAGTTTCAAGTTGCATCTTCACCCATGGTCACTTAAGTGGTGGTAGCAGGGAACAGCAATCTACTCTCTTGCCTCGGAGAAGGAGAGCGTCTATTGGGATGCTCAGTCCTTCTTCCCTTAAAGCAGCAGTGCAATGAAAATGGGCTAAAATTTGACCCAACTTTTTTTTTTTTCTTTCTAATTGATGCTAGATGGCTTCCACTTTATTGTGGTGGTAACATTTTCAATTTTTATTGAGAATTTTATGAAAGTTTAAAAAATTTGTGTCAAGAAAAAAAGATGAGCGCCTCATTTTTGCATAGAAATAATGAGGGCCAGAGGAGGATAAGAAACCAGACAAAAATGCAGATGTACAGTATACAGCATAGGAAGCCTCTAGAAAACCCAAATCAACAGCTGTGCTAATATTTTTTCTTAACTGTAGCAGAAAATTAGCTTTTTGGAACAACTTTTTTCATTGCACTGCTGCTTTAACTGACCCCTGAGCAGCCCTGACTAGTTCCTGAATCCAGGTTGCTGGTGTGGTGGCAGGTGAGGCATATGCTTCAGCCCTCTGCCACTGGTCACGCTATGGACAAGGTCTCCTGCAGAGGATAGTAAACTTTTTTTTTTTTTTTTTTGTTTTTTGTGAAGACAGAAATATTTTGGTCAGGAATGTTTTTTTGGGGGGAAGTCTCTTCTCTCCGCTTGTGATTGGCTGTAGGGGCACTGAGTGTGAAGGCCCCTGTTTTGTCTTTCTATTTTTGGAGTCTCTTTGGAGGAAATTGTGCCATTTCTGGAGAGGTTTGTTCTGTTCTGACTTCTGTTTATGCCTTGGAGGAGAGGAGGGGGGAGAATATGATCGAGACCTTTAAATATCTCGCAAGAATGAATAAGGTACAGAGGTGGGGGGGGGTGTCTTTTTTTTTTTTCTTCTCCTCCCCCTCTAAGAAAGGCTGCCCTAGAACAAGGGGTCATGAGTAGGTTCAGGAGATGCATGTGAGGAAATAGGTTTTCTCTCTCCTAAAGCTGGTCTCCGGGCTCATCACTTCTGGGAGGTCCTTCCTGGAACCTCGTGACCGGAAGGAGGTATACAGACTATGCAGGATGGTTACACCCTCCCACTCATTTCATCTAGACATCCGTTTACTTCTGCCTGTCTAGTGGTAGGATCTGTCACAGGAGTGACAGAACCGAAGAAGACTTCAGGCAGTCTACTTTCTTTTCTTTTTTTTTTTTTCCTCCCTATCTTTGGACAAGTTAATAGTGCTACTGAGCCCTAGCGTAGGGACCTCTGTCTCTGCCTTACAAGCTGTACAGACAGGCTCCCTGTCTCACTTCGCACAGCCCTTCCTCCTGTACTAAGGCCCCCCCCCCGGAGCATCGAGGAGGCGATCATGGCATGACTGGTGCCAACAGGATCCGCGTTCTTATGGCCGCAGATTTCAGGCACTAAAAACCAAGATTTCCAGGTGTTTCCTGAAAGGCACCCGGAGCAGCTCTCCCGTTGACTGTCATGGTATGTTTAGGCTGTCTGTGTCTGCCAGTTGGAGAGCCGCATGACTGCATCAGGCTCTGATGCCAGGCAACTAGCACGGGAACATTGGCACTCTTCAGGCAGTTAGGAGGGTGAAAGGGGGCAGACCATTTCTCCTCTTGTCAACGAGGATTATCTGCTCAGCTTGTTAATGGAACTTGTTTTGGGGTGGGGGAGGGCTGAAGCCTTAAAGGGACGGAAGGCACCAAGCTCAGATTTCAAGGTGATATAAAATACTTAAAATAAGAGTACAGTGGCCTTAACTAAGGACAGCGCCCCCGAGGCAGAAAGTGCCACAAGTACAGAGCGCCCATGCTGGCCACATTTGCAGCGTCTCTGTGAAGTGCAACCTCCCAGCCTGGGATGAGGCATCCGCCTCAGTATCCACGAGACCAGGTTGGGTGCAGTCTCCCACCTTAGAGGGGTGTCGCAACTTGGCTGGGGCTGTAGCCTGAGATCTAATAGAGAAACTGAATGGAGCCTTCGCCCTTAGCTCCTCATGTTTCTACGTCCTTCAGCAGTCTCTAGAGCCCAGGACCCACAGGAAAGCCACCCACAAGCACACTCCCTCCCCATCATCTGACAAGGACACTGCCTGCTCCTCACGACAGGAGGAGGAGGAAGAGGCCCAGATCCAGGAGTAGATCCTGACCCAGGGACACAGCCCATGGGAAGCACAGATAGGACAGGTCACCCTCTGGGTCTGGCTATACATCCTTAGACAAGGGGGAACTCCTGAACTCTGATTCCGACTCTGACTCTTCACCAGCCAGAAACTTTTGATTTGGAAGATCTAGATTTTTAAAAGGGTGCAGAGGAAATCCACCTGAGCTCACCTTCTCCAGAGCCCAAGCGAGTGAAACCAGCATTTTGGCTTGTCTGCTTCGAAGCCAGTGATAGCTTTTCCCCTTCTGACCATAGAGGACCTCTTAAAGGAGGAATGGCAGGGACACAAGCATTTCTTTTCCCCCATCCCTTGCCGCCTAACCAAACTATTGAAATTCAACAAGAAGCTTTCGGAGAAATGACTGGACTGTCCTAGGATAGACCCTCTTATCTCAAACCTCACGAAAGTGCAGCCGCTACCTCCAGGCAGGTCGTTCCCCCTCCCCTCACAGAAGGATTCCGACGGCGGCGTGGTTCGTTTGAAAGTGCAGCCACTACCTCCAGGTAAAGGAAACAAAGCCTCCCACAACGTGGCTCTGGGGTACTGACGGCCGTGTCTCGCTAGCCCCTGGCTTCCTAAGCTCCACAGCCCACTGATTGTTTTTGTGGACTCGGCTGTGGGGAGCTACCTGTAAGGGTACTTGGGTCGGTGAACTGTGCCTGATGTATGCTAGTCCTGGTGGCATTTCTTTGGACTCCAGCTGCTGTGCTGCTTGTAATCTGCCTGCTTTGTTTGTCCTGCACTATCGTGTAGCTGATGTTGCAGTTCTGTGCACAGTCCCATTTCGGGTGTATCTACTCTTGCTAGAATGATTTGTATCCTCTGTATCTGTTGTGGCTGAATTAATGAATCCTCCATCAACTGTATATGTTATTGCTGGATTTTATCCTCTGTGTTGCATACCTACGGACGCTGAAATTAATACACTAAGATAAACCTGTTTTGGTGTTGGGGGTACTAGCATATACAATTAGTGGCTCTCTAGGTGAACTGCATCTACGTTGCTATTTCCAGAGGGGTGTTGTATGTTTAAATTTGTTTAAATAGAAAATCAAGTACTGTGATAGCGTGGTAGGGTGGGGGATTACTGTGTGTGTCCACCAGCTTACCTGCGCGTGTGCAGTTTCAGCCTCCAAGCTAACCTCCGCCATTCTCCGCTGCACACTAATTTGACTTCCTATCTTTACAGGCAGGTCGCCCCCACAGAAGGATTCCAGTGCGTGGTTCGTTTGAAGTGGCAGCCGCTACCTCAGGTAAAGGAAACAAAGCTCCCACAACATGGCTCTGGGGTACTGACGGCCGTGTCTCGCTATTCCCTGGCTTCCTAAGCTCCACAGCCCACTGATTGTTTTTGTGGACTCGGCTGTGGGAGCTAGTGCCCGCCCTCCCCAACCCCCCACCACCCAGGGTCGGCTTTTGTTTTATAGGCGTAGACGCTACATCACTTCCTGTCTCACCACCACCTAAGTCCCCACTTCCCCATTTGCAGATCATACCTGGTGGCCACTAGGTGGTGTTTACACCTCTCATCCCCTTCCTAGCGCATAAACCCCACCTCCCTCCACTACCCCTGTGCTCGCCCCCTGGGGCTCCTAACCCATCTCTGTCTCTCTGCATTCCCCCTCCCACTCACAGAATGGCTATTACCCCTGTTACCACCTGCTCCCCACTCCCTCTCCTTATCTTATTCCTCGTCTATCCTAGAACTATATTCTGCCCCTTACCCTGCTACTCTTGTGCCCTAGCCATCCCCCACCCCTCCCCAGCCCCACCCCCATCCTCCTTCACTCGCCTCTACTCCCTCCCCACATCCCTCGGCTTCCCCTCTCCAGCCCGCCTCCTGTATCTTATCACACTTAGCATTCCCAGTATGTGCTACTCCAACTACCCTTACACAACTCATCCCTCCCTCCCCTAACTGTGAAACTTCCCTCCACCACCTCCTTTCTAAGGCAGCTCTCCTCCTCCTGCCCTGTCTGGCAACATCCATCCCAACCCTGGCCCTGGCTCAATGGCTCCTTTGAAATCGACTGGACTCCGTATTGCTTCCATAAATATTTGTAGCCTCCTCAAAAAACTGGACTCCTTACATTGCTGGGTGACTGTTCATAATCCTGATGTGATTGCGTTAGTTGAAACCTGGCTATCTGGCTCCACCTCTAATGCCCAGGTCTCTCTCCCAGGCTACTCCCTCCACCGATTGGATCGAATCGGCAGGAGAGGTGGTGGATGTGCCTTCTATGTTAAAGACCCACTCATTGGGATTGCCCTCCCCCCCATCCTTGATTATAATGCCCAGGCCTTAACACTAAAATTATCTCCTGACCCCTCCAGGGGTCCTATCTTCCTGACCACAGCCTACATACCCCCCAATAACCAAGCCCTGGCACTGAGCCCCCTAATTGACTATATGACCTCCCTACCTAACTCCTCTGACCAAGTCCTGGTAGGTGATCTAAACATCAACTGGCTCTCTCCTCAGGCCTCTGCCTCCCGTGACGCATTCACTGCCATTGATCTAACACAGTTAGTCTCCCAGCCTACCAGGTTAAATCAGGGTAGGGGCTCTTGCACCCTTCTGGACGTGGTTCTCACAAACAGGCCCAGCCGTGTCCACAATATTCAAATCCTCTCCGACTGCCTTAGTGACCACTCCCCAGTCCTCTTCTCATGGATAACCTCTCTGCCCAAGCCCACTGTTCAAATCACCTGTCGTTGGAGACTTAGACCTGGTGGGCTAAAAGACTTGCCACTCCATCTGGCCAACACGGATTGGTCCACCCTATTAAACACCCCTGATATAGACAAGGCCCTTGCCTCCTTTGTTCACACCTTTAACTCTGCCTGTGACACCTATGCACCCCTAACCCCACGTAGATCTAAAGCACGACACTCCCCCTGGATTACCCGCCCTACTCTCACACCTTAACAGCGGGATAACCTATGGCATATCGCTGTTGAAACAGGGACCCTGCCGACAGACAGGCCCTATGCAGCAGCCTGGAATAAGTGTACATGGGCAGTCCGTGCAAAAAGCCGACATTACCAAGCCTCTCTCACCTCCTCCTGGGGTAACCCCAGGTCCTTCTGGGACAACATCAAGCAACTCCGTGGTGGAGCCCCCCATCGCTGCTTGACATCAGCGGACTATCTCCACTGACCCCACCCTCATTGCATCACACCTCAATAACTCCTTCACTGACCTCAGTGCAGTGCTCCCTTGCAACTTCTTCGGCCCTCCTCCCCATTGTCTGCCCCTCCAATCTCCCGACCCCCCTTTCCACCTTCGCTCCGTCACCTCCCACGAGGTCAGGCCCTACTTACTAAAAGCCCTAAAGTGCAATTCCATTGGCAATGACTCCCTCGATCCCTCTCTACTACGCCAGGTCCTGGAACAAGTCATCTCTCCCATCACCTGCCTCTTTAATAAGTCCCTCTGCCTTGGGAAGTTCCCCTCAGCCTGGAGGGTCGCCACTGTTACCCTATTCACAAGGGTGGAGATAGGACGCTCCCAGGCAACTACTGTCCTGTCCTCTATCCTCTCTCCCCTATCTAAAGCTTTAGAGAAAATTGTTGCTACCCAAATATCTGACTACCTCAGGAAATACGATGTCCTCTGTCCTGAACAACATGGATTCACAGTCTGACATAGCACCAATACTGCTCTCCTGGAGTTTTCAAACTTCCTCCATAACTCACTTGATGCAGGCTTCCTCGCTGGTGCGGTATTTATAGACCTATCAAAAGCCTTTGATACCGTCTCACACCCCCTCCTTCTGGCAACACTTACCAGTGTGGGCTTTGCCTCTGGCCCAGCCTCCTGGTGCGCCAGCTATCTGTCCAACCACTCCCAACGTGTCAGGATCGGCAGGCACTCTCTCTGATACCTGCCCAATCCACTCAGGAGTTCCCCAGGGCTCCATACTCTGTCTTTTACTGTTCTCTCTCTTCCTCAACTCCCTGCCCAATGCCTGTGCTGGAAATGTCCTACTCTACGTGGATGATGCAGTACTCTTTGCTTCCGACAGTAACCCCGTCTCTCCAGAACTCCCTCCAGCGTGCCTACACCTCGGCGGAAACCTGGTTCTCTGACCACCGTCTCATCATCAACCTTAAGAAAACTAAATCCATGCTGTTTACACACCCTCAAAATAAGTCCAGAAACTTTCCTCTCTCTCTGTCCGCTCCGCCCTTATGCACCCTATAGAACTTGTCAGCTCTTATAAATACCTTGTCATAATCTTCGACTCTGCTCTCTCCTTCCATAACCACATCGCTGCCCTGACCTCTGCCGCCAATGCACGGTTGGGCATCCTCTACCGGCACAAAAAATGCCTCCCCGCAAACGCCCTACGCCTGGCTGTTACCTCCTCGATACTATCCCTAATCGACTACGGCCTTCCTGTGTATGGCGCTGCTGGCCAGACGGCTCACCGCAAGGTATGCCTTACGCTCAATAAAGCCTGCCGACTTATCACCGGTGCCCATAGACTCACCCATACCTGCCATCTATACTCCATGTCCTCTATACTCAACCTTGACGGCGCCTCCTGTTCCAAACCTGTCAAATTGCCTATAAAGCTCTCCATGGTCTATCCCCACCTGGCCTTGCTAATTCTATTCACCGATCTAACTCCTCAGCGCGTACTCGCACCTCCAGCAGAGCTGCCCTTGTTGTCCCAAGGGCCCGGACCACCCAGGGCCAAAGGGCTTTCGCCTATAGAGCCCCCTCCGGGTATAACTCCCTCCCAGCAAGCATCACAAACGCCCCCTCGCTGGCTAGCTTCAGATACAGACTGAAAACTCACCTGCTCACTTCTCACTCCTGCCTTTGCCCCTGACCCCCTATCTCCACCCCCACTAGACAAAGCTCGCTGAGCTGCATTCCTCCTTATCCCCAGCTCCCACCTCCAACTCTTCTGCACTCCCTCCCAAAAGGGGGATCTCATATTGGCTTCCAAGAGCTAGTGTATCGCATATTGCTAAACTGTGTTGCTGATTGCTTTGACTTACATGTACCTGCCTGTGCCTTTTGCTGTACTGTATTTGTCTATTATATGTATGTCTTTGTCTCCCTTCTTGACGAGGTACCTTTGTAAAAGAGCCTCTGGCTCAAAGGTTGTTAATCTGATGATAAGTAAAATAAAATAAATAAATAAAAGACTGTTATCCCAGCAGAAGGTTGAGCCTCCCTGTGGGACCCGGTGGATAGTAAAGTGGACACCTTTCTAAAGAAAGCCTTTCAGTCCACAGCAACCTCCTTCAAGGCAGCTACGGCTAACCTCTACTCAGCTAGAGCTGCGCTCTCCTGGGCCATTGTTCTGGCATTCCAGCTAGTTGATGAGCCAGAGAAGAACCAACCCATTTACAGCTCATGGGGCTTGCTTCTGCCTTTTTCAGCTGACTTATTTGAGGAGGCAGTCGGGTGTGCAGCAAGGGCTATGTTTTACCAGACTTCAGCTTGACACAGCTTATGGCTGCGGGCTTGGTGGGCGGATGCATCCTTGAAGGGGGGGGGGTTGTAGATATATAGAAGAAAATAAAATTCCTTATAAATTCAAGAAAAGGATACTCCTTTGAGTGTTTTAGACTCATTGTCAACATGGTTCAGTACAAGCCATACGTTTGTTGCATAAAAGTAAACAGTTACACACATTAGAAAATATGTTTACGAGAATACTGTCACTCCTATAATTTTGTCCTTAAACATCAACATACGTAACAAATTGTAAGTGCCCCTTACGAAGGAGGCCTTATTTTCAGCTCTGCTCTAAAGGAGGCAGTCAAGGAATCTGGAGAAACAGTGAAAGTGCAAATGATGCAAGCCCGGGGAAGGAACAAGCCCTGGGCCTCGGGTTCCAGACAGAATTTTTCATGCCCATAATTATTCCAAGGGTCAGAACAAGTAGACTCCAGGCAGACTATCCTGGTTCAACTTGGGCAACCAACATAGCTTCTGAGGTGGAAGGGGAGGTGCCAGAGATACCGAGGCGACTCCCAAAAATCACAATGAGGACTCTCAAGGGGGTCTAGCTTTTTCGAGCAATGGGTCCACACCACCATGGACAAGTGGGTGTTATGTTATTCTCAAGGGTTACTTCATTGAGTTCAACTCCTGCCGCCCCACCCCACATAGTGCCCTCAGCAGTCTCAAGCAACCCAGTAAAACGAGCGGTGACCTGGCAAGCAATTACAGATCTCACACAGGCAACAGTGAGCAAACGAGTTCCTGCTCCAGAAAGGAACAGAGGAGTGTAATGCCTGTTCTTCATGGTGTCAGAATGCTCAGGGGGCTTCCGGCCAGTGTTGCATCTCAAGTTTCTAAATGGCTTTGTTCGTCACAACATTCAAGATGGAGACCCTGTCCTCCATCATCCAAGAAATCGGAGGGGGGGGGGGCCTTTTTGGCCTCAGTAGATTTACAGTATGCTTATCTGCACATTCCCATCTGGAAGCACGCTGTCAATTTCTAAGATTCAAAGTGGAAGGTCAGCATTGTCAATTAATGATGCTGCCCTTCGGCCTATCCACAGCCCCCAGAGTCTTCTCCAAAGTCCTGGTGACAGTGGTCACTCTCCTCCCAATGCAAGGGATCCAGCTCTTCCCATACCTGGACGACATTTTCATCAAAGCCACAGGGTACAATCAAGCAGTCCAAGCAGTGACAGAGGTCACTCCGTGCCTTTCTTCTCTGGGGTTCGTAATCAACCTGAAGAAGAGCTCTCTGCGACTCAGTCTCTGAGCCATCTAGGGATGAATATCAATACAATCCAAAAGGTGCTCACACACACAGTCGAAATTCAAAGAACTGCAGACTCTAGTCTACAAATTCCAAGCAGCTCAGTCTCTGTTGGCCTGCTCCTTCATGCAACTCGTAAGGACGATGGTCTCCCTAGCAGACTGTCCCTTGGGTACTAGTCCACATGCGACCTCTCCAGTTGGATCTCCTCAAGCAGTGGTTCCAACTGAGGGACACAGTGGACCAGAGGATTCGGGTATCTCGCCAGGTGAAGCTCTCCCTGATATGGTGGACTCGGCAGAGCAACATCATGAGGGTCTCTGTCTGGGACACCCTCACCAGATCAGAATTGCCACTGATGCCAGTTCTGGGGCTGGGGGGTGCATTCGGAATGGCTCTCTGCACAAGACAAGTGGTCTCTGGGGGAGTCTCGCTACAGCATCAATGTACTGGAGATGCAGGCAGTTCACCTGGCACTGCAGCAGTTAAAGATCCAGCTTTCCCATCGGGACAGCCTCATCCTCACGGACAATCGGATGACAGTGGCATACATCAGCCGCCAAGGAGGCACAAAGAGGTCTCGGATGCTGCAAGAGGCTCTTCTCTTTCAGTGGGTGGAAGACAACCTGGGAAGTCTCAGGGTGGCATAGATCCCAGGCCAGACCCCCCCAAAAAAAAAAAAAAAACGCATTCCTGCCCCTCCTTGGGACTTGAATTTTATTCTGGAGCAGCTACTGCCGATTTAAAGTTCCTGTCTTGGAAGACACACTTCCTAGTGCCATTACTTCTGCTCAACGCATTTCCGAGCTTCAGGCCTTGATGTGCAAAATCCCATACTCTAGTTTCCACAAGGAACGTGTGGCTCTACGCACAGACCCCAGGCTTCTTTCCTTTCCTAAGGTGGTGGCTGAATCTACGCTGAATCAATCCATTGAGCTACCCGCTTTCTTTACTCAACACTCCAGTCAAGGGGAAGTACCTCTCGCATACTTTTGGATGTTCACAGAATACCGAGATGCTACACCACTGAGACTGAAGATCTCAGGAAAACTGATCAGCTTTTTGCCTCTTGCTCAGAAAAAAGAAGGCAATGCCTCTCAAAATGGTTGGCTCATCACTTTCTGTTACAAGTACAAGAAGACTCTGCCGAGTCAAGTGAGAGGTCACTCCACCAGAGGTGTAGCTGCCTCTGCGGCTTGTTTCAAGAATGTGTCTGCGGCCAACATCTTTGTAGCCACAACTTGTACTTCTGTCCATACCTTTATGAAACACTACAGTTTGGACATTGCTTTTTTGCTGTAGAACAGGCTTTGGGTTGGCCATGCTACAAGGTCTCCTTTTCATGAGACCCTCTTCAGCCTGAGGTTCCATGCTATGAATAACCATTCTTCTTCCGAGTGCTTTTCTTTGTTCCAGACTGCTTGGGACTCAGTCCTATATGTGAATACCTACTGCAAGAGCCCTTTCCAAGTAAGGTAGTACAGTTACGCAAGAACTTACTGTAATAGTAGATCTTAGAGAGGCTGTTGCAGTAGGTATTGCCTTCCTGCTCTCCATCCCCTTAAACGTTTTTGGCTCCATTTCTATGGGAGAAATATCCTCTTCTGTCTTCTTTCCTCTCTTAGCCTTTGCCGAGAAAGAACTGGAAGGCAGGTGTGGGGGACTGCTCCTTTATACTGATGTCATATGACGCCAGTCACCTGATGTGTTGGTTGTCCCCCACTAGAGACTGCTAGCTTGCTAGCTAAACATTTTTCCGTGGGGTCCTGAGGCCTGGTGGGTCAGTCCTGTATAGGAATACCTACTGCAAGAGTCTAAGATCTACTGTTACGGTAAGTTCTTGCATAACTGTACTTTCTTGGCATTGAAGCCAAGCTGCCAGATCCTGGACTACCTCCCCAGCTTTTCCAGATATTCCTGTAGGTCCTGTATCCCTTCAACTGTCTACTGTCCCACAGAGCTTGGTGTCATCTGCGAACAGGCGTATCTTGCCTTTAATGCCATCCCCAATGTCATTGATATTGAACACTGGCCCCAGCACAGAGCCTTGTGGGAACCCACTGATTTACCTCTCTGGTGCCAGCTAACTGCCCCAACAACCACCCTCTGGGTTCTGTCCCTCAGCCAGTTTTCCACCCAGATGGTCATCTTTTCCCCAACTCCAAGATCCATCAACTTCCTGATCAACCTTTTGTGGGGCACAGAGTCCAAGGCCTTGCTGAAATCAAGAGGAAAAAATGGATGTCTACAGCTTGGCCTTTGTCTACTGTCTTAGTGACAAAGTCGTCGGTCAGATTTGTCTGACAGTGTCTCCCTCTCCCTCTCTCCCCCCCCCCCTTGAAATGAACCCATGCTGCCTCTGATCCTGGAGACCGTGCTCTTCTAGATATTCCGCCAGCTTTTCCTTTAGTATGGTCTCCATGAGCTTGCCCACAATGGAGGTCAGACTGACTGGTCTGTAATTCCCTGGGTCATCCTTGGGACTGCTTTTGTGGATGGGCACTACATGTTCTGTTCTCCAGTCCTGCGGTACCGCTCCTGACTCTAGTGAACTATTAAATGGGTCTGCCAGTGGCCCTGCCAGCTCCTCACAGTCCCCTTAGTACCCTGGGATGTACTGTTTCCGGGCTTGGTGATTTTTCCATCTTCAGTGCCAGCAGCCCCTCCGTCACTCTATCCTCCTCGATCACTACATCTGTGTTCCACTCTCCCTACTTCTCTCTTCCCTCCTGAAAGCACTGGTCTGTCCTCCTCAATGTTGAAGACAAAACAGAAGTATTCATTTAGTATATCTGCTTTCCCCCATTATTCTCCACTCACTCCACCTCTTAAGCCTAACAATCCCTTCCTCCTTGTTCCTTTTTCTCCCTTTTATATAGTTGAAAAAAGCCTTCTCTCCCTAATTTCTTCTATCTGCAGCTCCTTCTGTGCCTTTGCTTGTCAGCCTTCCTTACTTGCCTTGCTAACCAACCGTAAGTAATTTTCCCTATCCACCTCTCTTGGTCTTCCTGAATTTTCTATAGGACAACTTCTTTTCCCTTACTGCCTTGGCAACCCTAGAATTGAACCAGCTGGGAGCTTTGTCCCTTGTTTTCTTCCCCCTGAGCCTAAAGCACTCATCTGTGGCAACCATGACCATAGATGGACCAGGGTTCAATTCCTGGTCCCCCGACAACCCTCCCCCCGACAAATTATTTGTAGTGTCTCTTCTCCCCCCCCACCCTGCACTTTTGCCTCCACCCCCTAGTTGCCATGGTCAGTTCTCTTCTCCCCCCTTTTCCTGGTAAGTATCTCCCTTCTTGACTGGGGCACTAATACAATAGTCTCCCCATTCCTCCCTGTTCCCAAGTTGCTCCTCCAGAGGCTATTTATAATCTGGAGGTGGGGGAGAAGCCTCACTTACTGTACCATAGCCACTTGTTGTTTTGCCATGGTAGCACTTTTTCTTCCCTCGGGGCGTATACCTTGGCTTCAGTGATTTTCATGTGCAGGTTTTGACTGTCATGCATTTTGGTGTTATGACCCAGTGCCATAAGGGAGACGGTCCCTACCTTGAATCTTAAACTGCATTGCCAAGTTCATGGAGGTCCCCACGCCCACGGCTCCATCTTCTTGGAGGCCATAACTTCGGCCAGAAGGGTGAGCGAGCTGCAGGCTCTGTGCACGGACCCCAACTACATAATTTTTCACAATGACAAGGTAGTCCTTCAGATGAATAGGAAATTCCTTTCTAAGGTAGCGTCAGAGTTTCATTTAAACCGGTATCACTCTTTCAGTGTTGTTTACAGCAAATCCAGTTCTAATGAGCAGATACTCTACAGTCTGGACGTTAAGAGGGGCACTTGGTTACCATCTGGACCACACTAAGGATCTCCGATCTTCCCACTCGCAGCTGTTCCTTACATATGGTGAAGTGGGAAAGGGCAAGTCTGCCTCTAAGCAGACTTTTGTCGACTGGATAGTGTCCTGCATCCAATTCTGCCGCACTAAAGTTTGCGAGTAGCCGCCCCAGGGCCTCTGGGCACACTACACTCATGGCACTGCTGCCTCAGTGGCAGCCACAACAGACATTCCCTTGTTAGAAATTTGTAAAGCAGCTATCAGAAAAAACTGTACATACCTTTATAAAACACTACTGCCTTGATATGCAGTCCAGAAGGGATGCCAGGTTTGGCGCTGCTGTCTTGCAGAACCTTTTTCCTAAATGGGTTTTATGGCCAGCCTCCCAAACTGCTTTGTAGTCTGCATTTAAGTATAGCGAGGGATCCCTTGGAAGAAACATTACTATGGGTAAGTCATGTATATTATTTTTTTTTCTTATTTTTCTTTACGGACAACATTGATTCCAAAAGGAATAGGAAATTACTGTAAGTGAGATTGAATTTCTCCTACCAGGTGTTTTGATGGGACTCTTCTTGGGAACAGACAGCCCACTCCCTACCCCTTATAGATGCAGAAAGGGTGGCAAACCTTCTCTAATACCTTGCATTCTGTTTCTATTGAGCTTATTCCCTCTCTTTCTCTCCTCCCCCCACTCTGCAGGTCGTTTCAGAATGGCTTCAAGGGTGAACATAATGGAGCCTTATGGCCACCCAAAAAAAACACAATCTGCCAGAGTGCGGGTGGCAGTGCGCCTGCGACCCTACGCAAGACAGGATGACGATAAGCAGCAGGGACTGTGTGTTCGTGGGATCGACTCCCAGTCACTAGAGATAATCAACTGGAGGAACCAGACAGAAACGGTCTGCTACCAGTAAGGGAACCCCTTTATTGGTCTAATAATTTTTTTTTTTTTTTTTTTTTTTTTAATATAAGTTCACGGTACTTGTGGCTGTTTTGTAAAGGGGCTAATTTGATATTTAAATGTTCACTTGGCTATCTGATATAGTGCTTCCTCGGTTATTCACACACTTTGCAAGGAAAAACCTGGTATAGCGTCTGTATGATAAACAAAACAGAATTGTTACGTTTGCTGTTTTTTGTGCGGGTATAATCTTTTAAAATCATTAAAATGTGCAATAGCGCTTATTTACAATTGTGCAGTGGTATGTGCTACACTTCGGTTTTTCTTTGGCTGCAGTGATCTTTTTTTGAAGGTAGGCATCCAGCTAGATTGTCATGTTTACATTTTTAAGAATGGTAGATCTTACTTCGAGAAACAGCTCTTGCAGCAGGTTACACCATTAATACTGAAGGCACCAGGACCTCACAGAAATTTTCTAGCTAGCAGTATTCAGTGGGGACCGCCTCAGACGTCTGTCCTGCCCCCCCCCCCCCCGACATCGGGCATAGTACATGAGGAGGTGGTCCTCTCGAATCCTCAGTTCTTCCTGCCATCAACTCTCCAGTATTGGCCTCTGTCTCTACCTAGCGCACGACGACTTGGAACTTCTCTGAGTAGTTTTCCAAAAATGTCCTCTCCAACTCCTTCTGAGGGATACCTTTCCAAGTGTGCCTGCGGAAAGCACCCCCTTCAAGGATCCTAACTCATCCTGCTTGCGGTGCTTGGGCCTGGACCACGACACCAAGGCCTGCTCCTTCTGTCAGGGGTTCAACAGCTGCACCAGGATCCGCCGTCGGAAGGCACTTCAGGTGTGCCTTGTAGAAGAGAAACTTAGCAGGATGGATGTAGAACCTTCCTCCAGAGATGATTCCTCATCGAGGGCCCATAAACACTGAGAGAAAGCAAGGTCCAGATCCCTGAACCAGGCCTCAGACTCGCGTAGCTTAGGCTCCTCCTGATCTGACCACTCTCCCTCCAGGGCTCGTTCTCAGCCCCCTCCGGTTAAGGTCAAGGCCTCAGGCGGTTCTTCGATTTCGCTTCAGCCCATTAAGACTTCTGGGCCCTCTTCTTCCTCCACCCCCTCTCGGGCCTCTTCCTAGTCTTCTGAACGCCAGAAGTCGTCTTTTTCTGCCTGACGTCGGAACCCCGACTCCAGATCGGTCTCCCAGCCTCCTAGGGGTCTGGATCCACCACCCAGGAAGACAAAAGACCAGACGTCCCTAAAGCGGACGACTGACCTGACTTTGGCCAAGCACCCGAAGTCTGCCAGGCGTTCGGACCCGAAGTCTTCGGCCTCATGCTCACTAGAGTTGAAGACTGCCCCCCCCAGTCACTGGTGGACACTGGTCGCAGGGACTCCACGGAGTAGGACACATTGCCTGAAGACCAGGTGGGTGACACGCAGGATGCCGGGCTTCCGAGGGAACCTTTGCTCACCCTGGAGATGCCCGCAGACCCGACGGCCAACCCCAGTGATAGGCCACCGGTGCCAGCCCCGTTGTCGGGCATGATCATTCAAGAGGTCAAGGATTTCTTTACTTTTTGGTAGGACACCATCCAGAAGGACATGATCCCTGTAACACCTCCTCCACCACCACAACCACCGGGGCCAGCAGAACGACCACCAACCCCAAGGAGCAGACTCCACCTCCTAGGGGTAGATCCAAGGGTCAGAGAAGACCTCCATCAGGGTCTTCCAGCCCCAAGCGACCCAGACGTCTGTATACTCAGTCAGGGGAGGACTCCAGATCGGACATCTTGGAATTCTCAATCTCCTCCTCTGCTCCGCATCCCATCACCTGACCCACAAGACCTACCCATGTCCCCTCCATATGATCCCTCCTTCTCTGAGATCATTGGGTACATCTAGGACTACATGGGATGGGATGCTGAAGATCTCTATCCCAAGAGACTGCGCCTTGCCCATTATGTTCGGCAGAGAGATCCAGAGCCTGTGGAAGTGTCTGCACTCCACCCCCGCCATGCCGAAGAAAGCTGACCGCTTGTACAAGGCCCCAAAAGAGGACCAGTACTTGGCTCAACAACCTCTGGTCATTACGGCCTCTCATGACCGGTCCCAGAGACCGCAGCATATGAACACACAGCCACCAGACACTGAATCCAAACAGCTTGATGCCCTGGGGAGGTGCATGTATGCGGCTGCTACATGCTCCATCAGGTCCCTGAACTACCTGTCTCACATGGTACAGTTTCAGAATGCCCTGTAGGAACAGGGCCAGGACCTGGTCATTTTTAAATTACCGGATAGCGATCAGAAGGCGGAGCTCCTAAACTTCCTACACACAGGGTCTGATGTGGGAACCCAAGTGCTACGAGCCGCATACGAGACTGCGGACTTGTCTGCCAGAGCTGCAGCTCCGGGCATCTGTCTCCAGAGACTCTCTTGGCTCCGTGTCTCCGTCTTTACGCCAGACGTATAGAAGAACATTTTTAACGTCCCTTACAATTGTGACGTCCTATTTGGTGAACCCTCGGAGAAGGTTATTACAAAGCTCTAGGACGCTGGGAAGACAGTCAGATCTGTACAAGCCATGTACAGATAAAGGTCTGATTCCTTTCATAGGAACCAGAACCGTTTTTCGCAGCCGGCAACGGCAGCAGCTATGTTCCGGCCAGCAACAAAGGGGCACCTTTCATTATAAAGCTCAGGCTAAGTCTTTCCCAGGCAGAGGCCAGCGCTGCACCAAACCAGCCCAACCTGCAGGAACCAGCGCTGCCACAGCAAGACTCCTTCCCGGCCCCCGCCCCATCTCTGGATCAACTGGCACAAAAGATCTGGGTCGCATCGCTCGCCACTTTTCAGGGTGGCAGTCTATTACCACCAACCGGTGGGTTCTCCAGTTGGTCAAGAAAGGTCACTCCATGGAATTTCTCGACCACCCACCGTCAAGATCTCCCCTGCTCTCCCGTTATTCAGGTCAGCATGCCCTGCTCATACAGCAGGAGGTGCTCGCGCTTCTTGGAAAAGAAGCTATAGAGCACGTACCGCAGAACCAGAGGTGCAGGTTACTATTGTCACTTCCTTCTGGTTCCAAAGAAGACTGGGGACCTCCATCTGATATTGGATATCAGCGACTGCAACACTTGGGTCCTATACAAAGTCTTTCGCATGGTGACCCTCCCAGGTCTGATGCCCATACTCAAGCAGGGTGCTTTTCTAGCATCCTTGGACATGCATGATGCTTACCTGCATATACCCATTGCTCAAGCACACAGGAAGTTTTTGCGCTTAGTCACCATTATTTGAGTCACCATTATCAGTTCCAAGCCCTCCCCTTCGGACTGTCTTCGGCACCTCGGGCATTCACGAAGTGCATGGCAGTCGAAGCGGCAATTCTGAGACCAGGCCACTACGTGTTCCCCTACTTGGACGACTGGCTTCTCATGGCACCATCTTGGGAGGCCCTGGTGTCCGCCATTCAGTGTACTCTCTCTGTTCGAGATGTTGGGCATCATCAATCAAGAGAAGTCACGCCTGGTTGTGTCCGATTCTGCAGTTTATAAGCGCAGTTCTAGACACTGTCCAGGGGAAAACTCTTTTCTACCCCTGGACTGAGAGGGACACATCAGATCTCTCATCAGGGACATATTGACGAAGACTGCCGTGCCAGACTGGTCCTTTGCCTGCTCTGACACATGGCTGCGGCCATTGCAACAGTCCTGCTTGCCTGTCTCCACATGCGGGTGACCCAGTGGATGTTACGGGCCCAATGGGATCAAAAGCAAGACCCTCTGCAGCTCTCAATTCAGATTACTAAGGCCGTAATCCAGGATTGGCAATGGTGGCTAGATAGGTTCATTCAATCAGTTGGGGTCCCCTTCATTGAGCCGTCTCCGATTGTGATGCTGTCCACAGGCTCCTCAGGGCTCGGATGGGGAGCACACCTCGACAGTGTCCGCTCTCGGGGCCTGTGGACAGCCCGAGAAACTCGTCTCCACATAAATATCCTGGAAATGAGAGCAGTTCTTTATGCCCTACAGGCTTTTCAATCAGAGAGTCCATCGGGTACTCTTCCATTACAAACGGACAATTCCACGGTGATGTATTAGCTCAACAAACAAGGAGGCATCCATTCCTACCCACTTTGCAGAGAGGCCATGAGGGTGTGGGATTGGGTCTTGCAACATGGCGCAAACCTCATTGCTGTTCATGTACCAGGGGTGGACAACGTCATTGCAGACGGCCTGAGTCGCTCTCAGACCAGAGTCCACGAGTGGGAACTACTCCCGGAGGTAGTAGAGGATCTGTTTCGCAGGTGGGGTACACCAGAGTTGGACCTTTTCGTGTCCCCATACAACGCAAAACTGCGCAATTTCTGCTCGCCAGATCCAGGGTCTGGTGTTTTCTGGCAAGACACGTCCTCTCCTGGGCGGGCAGAGTCTTGAGTCTTCTATGCCCCACCCCACTTCAATTGATCCAGAGGGTCCTTTTGAAATTTCGCAGAGAGCAAGCGACGCAGATTCTTATCACACCATTTTGGCCCAGGCAGATCTAGTCCCCTGTACTACATCAGCTGTCCCGGGAACCTTCAGTGCATCTGCCAATTGGCTCTCACTTGCCGTCTCGGGAGAAGGGCTCCTTGGTCCATCAGGACCTTCATTCGCTGAACCTGCATGCTTGGCTCCTAGAGATGGCCGTTATGCGATATGGGGTCTCGCAAGAGGTAGAAGTTCTAGCGGCTGCTAGGAAACCAGCCACCCATGCTACTTACGCCATGAAATGGCGTAATTCTTGCCTATGGGCTGAAGCGCACGGGTTTTCGCCAATAGATTGTCCAGAAAGGTTGGTCTTGGACTACCTCCTGTTTCTTTTTCAGACAGGCTTGGCCTACTCCTCGATAAAGGTACACCTCTGTGCCATCTCAGCCCATCACACTCCTATAGGCCAACGTCCCATATCCCAGTTGGACACGGCACAAGCCTTCCTGCGAGGTGTCCTCCACCTTAGACCTCCGATTAAGGATCTGATTCCGCCTTGGGATTTGCCCTTTGTCCTGGAGCGACTTGCGCTGCCACCTTTTTGAGCCAGCCGTGGATTGTGAGCTACGTCTCCTTACGTGGAAGATGTTTTTAGTTGCTTTTACTTTGGCCAGAAGAATTTCTGGACTTCATGCATTGATGTGCAAAGAACCTTATTTGGTTTTCCACCAGGACAGGGTATCCTTGCGGACTAATCCGAAGTTTCTGCCTAAGGTGGTCTCGGCCCTCCCTCTTAATCAGGACATCTATCTACCAGTATACTTCCCCAAGTATTCTAATTGAGGAGAGGCCCTGTTGCGCACACTAGATGTGCATAGGTGTCTTCGATAGTACCTGACCAGGACCAAACACCACAGAAAATCTGACCAGCTTTTTGTCGTCTTTACCCACAGGATGATGGGAGCTCCTGTTCCAAACAGTCGCTGTCTAGGTGGCTCATGCACTGTATCACGTTCTGTTATCAGAAGCGCAACAAACCCTTGCCGGGTGCAGTTCAGGGTCATTCCACATGGGGTGGCTACCTCCTTTGTGGCCCTAAAGAACATGCCCACCTCAGCTATCTGTGCAGCAGCTACTTGGAGCATTGTGCACACCTTCTTCAGGCATTATAGCCTGGACGTTGCATCAAGGCGAAGAGCAGGTTTTGGTCTAGCAGTCCTTCAAGGACTTCTGTCCTAGGCTCCGGTCCTATTAAGAATTTCTACCTTCCCTCCTCCCGATGATATGGGATTTCCACTATTGCTTGGGAATCTGTCCTAATGGTGTAGCTGCAAGAACTGTTTCTCGAAGTAAGGACTTACCGTAACAGTAGATCTCCGAGAACAGCTCTTGCAGCAGGTACTTTCCCTTCTACCATCCCCACTGGAGGTAGATTTTGGTTCCGACACCTTCTCCTAGGACCAGGTGTTCTCATCACTATTCTAATTGCCATTTGATGGCAGATCCTCAGTCTTCTCTTCTGATGTCATCCAGCGGCCGGGAGTCTCTGGCGGGAGAACTGGGGATTCTGGAGGACTGCCTCCTTATGTGCTATGCCTGATGTCGGGGGTGGGACTGACAGAGGCACTCAACACTGAATACTGCTAGCTAGGAAAAATTCCGTGGTGTGCTGGTGCCTGCCAGCTTCAGTCCTAATGGTGTAATCTGCTGCAAGAGCTATTCTCGAAGATCTACTGTTACGGTAAGTTCTTGCGTAACTACTTTTTTGTTAGTCCTTCACTGCCCCGTGTCTAATGTGCAGCACGGTGTGTGCGCAGCACGCACACACACACACGCACAAAATGCTGGCCACAAGGTACACTTACCCAAGAATAGGGGAACGCTAAGAAGCTGGAAGCAGAGGAGGGGGTAGATTCAGGAGAGAAGTGAGGGAAGTACTTCACAGAAAGTGGGAGGATTCTTTGAACCACCTTCTGGTGTATGAAAACAGTGGTAGAAGTTCAAGAATGCATGGGATTAAGCACAAGGCAATCATCGTAGAAAGGAAAGGGGAGAAAGAGTTGTAGATTGGCAACATTCTGCAGTAATAGTGCAGGTAGGGAAAAATGTGCAGACTGGATGGGCCAAGTGGTCCTTATCTGCCATCAAATTCTGTGTATACACACTGGGCTTGGGTTGGCCAGTGGCTCAGCAAGTAGTGCACACTCTCCTCTGGGGGCGGAACATCAGATGATGATGGGTTCTAGCCTCACAGCAGGTACTTTCCTTCGGGTAAGGGCCATAGCTGACTGTAGTGAAGTAACTGTATGAGTGAGAGTGCTGCACAACAGAGGTGCTGTCCTTCAGATAAGATGTTCAACCGAAGTCTCATTGGATCGTGTCTGGTCACTCTCCAGGTAGAAGGGAAATATTCTGTGGCACTCGTCAATGAAGTGAGTAGGTGCATCCCTGGTTTCTTGGACAGCATTTCTCAGCCATAAAATGGGTCCATTTAACCCACTTATAACAGGTTGGTGTGCTTTTTCTGGTCAGACTGTAAATACGTAGTTAAAGTGCTTGGGTTAATGTGGGGAGCTTGCATATGCCCCAAAGAAATGGGCAGGAATACAGATGTCCCATTTTAAGTATGTCAGTTTGTTTGTTTTTTCTAAGCTTACATTAGAGTTTTCAGCAGTATTCCTTCGTCTCCAGGTTTGACAAGTTTTACGGAGAAAAGGCGACTCAGCTTGATGTATACAAGGCATCAGTGTTGCCCATCCTCAGCAACGTACTAAATGGACAGAACGCCAGTGTGTTTGCCTATGGACCAACAGGGGCAGGTTGGTGCAGTTGGTTTCCTCTCGTTTTTCAATGTCTCATGCCCATACCAGGCCAGTGAACTCCACAACATCTTGCACTCCATTTCTGTGTGTGATATTTGGGGGCGCTTTTGGACCTACTCTGACTCTCTGGGGCAGGGCTCCAGATAACTTTACTAAAGCAGTATTGCAGAGTTTTAAATGACTGATTAGCAGTTTTTTTTTCCTTGGGACAATGCTAACTTTACAGAAAGTGTTTATATAGATTTTCTAGAAGTGTTATGTTTATTAAACACAGTGAGGCAAGTGCTATGCATTGTCAGTGTTTTAGCACTTTTATGAGCAAAACGCTAATCAATTTTTGGAGTTAAATAAATCCCTGTATTGTATGCCATTTTCCCAAGTGAGATGAATAAAACACAATTTAGATGTGTACAAATCATTATATGGCCTTGAGTGAGGAGTAATTATTTTACATTCAACTATTTTGAATAGGTTCAGCATTGCCCAAGCTACCTCCATTTTCAAGCAGGTCAGGCCAAACTGAGCAGCTTGCAACACAGCTAGTAGCTGGAGGGAATATTTTGGAGGCAAGGAAAGGCTACAGACAACACAGGCAGGCTGCAGGTTGTAGTTAAGTCTCATGTGCAGGCAGTACCAGGGCTTCCACTACTCTTGTCTACTAGTAGTAGCAGTCCAGCAATGATGCAGTGTGTGCCTATGTCACTGGTTTCTCCTGACTACAGCAGCATGGAGCCATGGCCCACCCCAACCCCTTGTCACATCTATCTGCACACATTTAGAGCAGGCAGTACAGTGTGTTCGCGCGCGCACACACAGGCTGACTGGTTCCTGTATCTCCTGTCACCTAGTTGCTCTGGCTGAGATATTCAAAGGGGATTCGCTTAGCGCAACAGTTGTGCTGGCGAAACCCTGCATTGCGCCCTGGCGGGATATTGAAAAGGTTGCCCATCACAGCTCAACTCCAGATGCGCTTGAGCGCAATGTAATCCTATGCGGCGCAGATGCAGGAGACGTCCCCATGCATATGCGACGCATCCCGATATTCAGCCCAGGATGTGCAGCGCATGTGCTGGTGCAACCCTGCATTGCGCCACATGGGGGGGGGGGGCTCAAGATTGAGCCCATGAGGAGTGGGAACAACTCCCGGCCACCAACAGGCGGGCTGATGTATTGCAGGGCGCAACACAGCAGCCGCCAGCCATGGGTGGCCACCCGCCCATCCAGAACACCGTCCACAACCAGACACATCACCTTGGTAGTCCAGTGGTGTACACACACACACAGCTGTGATCGTGGCAACTGGCACACAAAGCAGTCCCTGGTAGTCTAGTGGGCCCCCCCCCCCCGAGTCCCTGAGAAGTGTCCGTAACGTCCCTCCCTGGTGGTGCAGTGGAACCCCAGCCCATTGCCCTGCTCGCGGTACAACACTGCAACATATCCCTGGTGATTCAGTGGTACCCCCTCCCCCTCCAGTCATCGGCGGGTGGCTGCAACCCGCCTGCATACTGCCCGGTCACCAGTTGAATGACTGGTACAGCATAGGCTTGCAGGGCATACTGTACCAAATCCACCCTCTGAAACACTGAGGGTCTCTGTCTCTGCACCGAGGAAAGCGGTGGCGCTGCTCGTCCTCGTCTTCCTCCTCGGAAGAGGAGAGACTTTGGCACAGATTGCGTTGACGCTATGAGGACTTAATGTGGCAGCAGCTCCTTTTGTCTGGGAACAAGCCATCTCCTTCCCTGGCCATTTAGTGGCTGTTGCCTGAAAGGCCGAAACAACTCCTCGCAGTAGTCTAGGTGCCCAAGCCTTGGCCAGTTGTCCGGCTGAAACCAGCTGCCCCACCGATTGTGATGGAACCTCCACTTCCACAACCGAAATTGGGGGCACTGACCAAAGACTGTTGGGTCAGGGTCTGCCCCACCAGTTGTCAGTCACCCTCACTCCCGACCGTCCTCTGCAGGTGGAGGATGGCTCAGGCAGCTCTTCGCAGACTCCTCTGAGTCTGACGACGACTCCTCCCTGTTTTCCAGACCCCTTGACCTGGAGTCCTCTGGGGCAGTTGATGGACAACAGCTCATCTCGGAGTCCACCGGGATGCAGCTCAAGCCCGTATCCAAGCGGGCCAAGTATCCCCTGACGGAGATACTGGACCGAGGGGATTCGCCCATAGAGGCCATTCCGGTGACTGAAGCCATTGTTAGCCCTGCCTTGGAGCTTTCTCAGCGACCGGCTTCCTGTCCTGCACCTTCGGCCAGGATGGCCAGGAAGTATGCGGTCTCTACTGGCTCTTTGTCCAGTTTCTCGGAGCACCCCTCTGCGGAGAGGTTGGTCACAGATAGCATTTTTCAGCATTCCGGGAACACTAGGGATGTGGATAAGCCCCCCAACAAGGAGTCCAAGAAGCTGGACTATGCCGGGCGCGAGGTGTATGCTGCATCCTCCCTAGGCCTCCGTCAGGCCAGCGTGGCCATGCTGATGGCACACTTCTTCCACGCCCTCATGGGCTCCCTGGATGAGGTGATCCCTCATCTCCCAGCCGACTTGCAGACTGCGGTCAAGCAGGTGCAGGATCAGGAAAGGGCAGTGGCGAAACAGCAGCTCCAAATGGCTCTAGACATTGGAGACTCCTGCGCTCTATCAGTAGCGGCCGTGGTGGCCATGCGCCACAGAGCATGGCTGAGGATATCCACCTTCATGGCGGATACCCAGCACAAATTGGCGGGCATCCCCTTCTTGGGGACTGACCCCGTTCGGCCCTGGAATGGAAGGCCACCTCCAGCGGATCGAAAAGTCCAACGCTACCCTGGACTCCGTCACCTCCGCCCAGGAGGACAAGGGCCGTCGTCGGCAACATAAGTCCTTTCGCCCTTCATCTCCTGCGGCACATCAGGGCCAGCAGGCTCGCGCTTGGTACCCCAAAGCTAAGCCTGCGGCTTCCTCTAACAGGAAGCAGGGAGGAAAAAGCCCAGGAGGTCCCTCGGCCGGTCCCTCCTCCAAGCCTACCCAGTGACGGGTTGAGGGGTGTCACTCCCCTGGCTCCGCCACTTCCTTTCCGCCTGGTCCATTATCATCACGGACCGCTGGGTGTTGGAGGTGGTAGGAAAGGGCCTGTCTCTGGAGTTCGAACAGGCCCCGCTCTTCTGAGCTGTCGCCCTCGTGGGGGGCTACGTGGTCCGCAGCCTCCCTGTCTCCTCATCGAGCCGACACTGCCCTGCTCCTCAAAAAGGAGGTGATCAGGAAGGTGGAGGACCCTCCACCAGACCCGGGGTTTGTGTCCAGGTACTTCCTGGTCCCAAAACGGATGGGAGGCTGGTGCCCCATTCTCTACCTGAATATATTCCTAAGGTCTCGAACCTTCAGGATGGTCACTCTGGCTCAGATCATTCCATCTTTGGAACAAGGTGTGTGATTCTGTTCTCTGGACCTTCAGGACGCATTCTTTCATGTCCCAATCCATCCGTCCCACCAGGGATTCCTACACTTCAGGGCAGAGGGATCCCTCTACGAGTTCCAGGCCATGCCCTTCGGCCTTTCTCTAGCTCCCAGGGTCTTCAACAAATGAATGGCAGTGGTGATGGTGACTGCATTTCTGCGGTGCGGAAGGGTCCGGGTGTACCCCTACCTGGATGACTGGCTGATTGCAGTCTCCTTCAGAATGGAGGCGGAGCTGTCCAGGGATCTGATCCTCCAGGTTTGCCCTCAAGTTGGCCGCCTTATCAACGAGGCCAAGTCAGAACTCGTGCCAAAGCAGGTGATACAATTCGTTGGGGCAGAGCTTGACTCTGAGAGCCAGAGCATGGCTCCTGGCGGACAAGGCCGAGGTTCTTTCCTCCTTTGCACAGTCATTTCAGGTTGGGCAATTGCGCCCTGCTCGGGACTTCCTGCGCCTCTTGAGCCTCATGGCGGCCTGCACCAGCGTGGTCTGTTGGGCCCGTTGGTACATGCGTCCCTACAATGGGGACTGGCTAGCCAATGGTCACAGCACTCCAATCCTTTGGATCAGCTAGTGACAGTGACCCGGGGGATGAGGAACGCTCTCCAGTGATGGACCGTTCCAGCTTATCTGCAGGAGGGCATCCTGTTTGTCCGTCCCGAGCTGACGGTCTCTCTCTCTCTCGGCCGATGCCTCTCTGGGTTGGGGTGCCCATCTGGGGAAGCACACTGCCTCTGGTCCCCTCGGGAGTCCCGACGTCACATCAACCTGCTGGAACTTCGAGCGGTTTGTAGCTCCGTTTGTACGGGGTCAAGTGGTCCAGGTCCATACAGACAATACCACAACCACGTACTACCTAAATCGCCAGAGCGGGACATGCTCCATGCCTCTGTGCAGGGAAGCTCTCCGCATTTGGTCCCTTGTGCGCAGCCTGGAGGCGGATCTCCTTGCCATCCATGTGGCAGGAGCCTCCAACATTCTGGCCGATGCCCTAAGCCGGATAGGGGCTGTATCCCACAAGTGGTCTCTCCTGCCGGAGGTAGTACAAGATCTGTTCTCCCACTGAGGCATGCCTCAGGTGAACCTGTTTGCCTCCATAGAGAATGTGAAACTGAGACTGTTAAATGCTCGCTCCCCTCAGCAGGGCTTGCTGCAGGGGGATGCCTTCTTGAGGTCGTGGACCCCGGGCCTCTTCTACGCCTTCCCCCATTTCCCTTGATCCACAAGGTGCTTCTCAAGGCAAGGAGTGACAAGGCGCGGTGATTATGGTAGCCCCAGACTGGCCCCGCCAATTCTGGTATCCAGATCTCCTCAGTCTCCGCTCCAGGCTCCGAGGTGGCTTCCAGCCTGCCAGGACCTGATGTCAGTCAATCAGGGGAAGGTGTTCCATCCGGACCTTCAGTCCTTGCACCAGACGGCCTGGTTCATGAGCGGCTAGAGTT
>JADMNL010000026.1:305195000-305207500 GCA_016271365.2 Neoceratodus forsteri | reverse complement strand
GCCCTGCTGAAGGACACAGACAGAAAGGTCATTGGCACTGTGGTCCCTGGAAATAAAGTGGGATACAATGAGTTTATTAGTGTCTCCATTCCTGACTGCCTTGTTGTGTAATGTTACCTGAAATGGTCGTCGCGGTGTCTACCAGTCTCTCTCTCCGATGTAAATAGCTGCACACTTCCTGCAAAGAATACAATATACCATATTAGAGAAGGTACAGGAGAACTCCTTGGTGATGTGAAAAACACCTGTGGGACCCCAAGTTTGTCACTGGAAATAAATTTGCAGGTGTATCGAGTTCTGTTGCAAAGTTTGGTACCTGGTAGAGAAGAACTGTTAGGAGTAAGTAGGCTGCTTTTTACCAGGAGATTTCACAGGTTGGGTGACTGATGGTAGGATGCAATAGGTGGTTCTGTAAAGGAAGTGCCAATAACTGGGTCAGTGTGTAGAATAGGAAAGTTACTGGTACTGATCCTGTGAAGAGAAGGTGTACTCGGAAAAGGAAGCACTAGTAGAATTTGCTGTTCTTGTGTGACAGTATCCTTCCTGTGGTGGTTGAGGCTACGGGGCATGTTACTGACCCGGGAGAGTGCTCTGGCCACAGGTTCAGATTTGGTGGCTCTTATGAGCTCATTCACCATGGACATCAAATCTCTACACAGTGATCCCCCACAATGATGGCCTGACAGCTTTGCAGCATTTTCTGAATAAGTGGGAAGTCCAGCAGAGAGAGACACACACACACACACACACACACACACACACACACACACACACACACACACACACACACACACACACACACGTGTCTGTCAGAACTTGTTCTGAAACTCTGCTTTTATATTTGCTTGCATGCATGTGCAAGAAACATAGTGCCATCATCAAGAGGTGTCACCAGTCTTCCAGTTCGGTGTTTGCAGGCGCGGCCTCAGTTCTCCAGTGAATGCTGCAGCTGTCTGACAGCAGTTGAAAATGCAGTGCCCTACAGTTGAAAGGGAGAGCTCTGCTTCAGTGAGCAGTGCTCCCCCCCCCCCCGCACACACATTGCATGCTCATGTGCCCCCCCACGCCATGCACACACTGTATGCCCGGGGGTGCCCAATCTGCTCCATGCCTGCCTCCCAAAAGCTTTGGTGCCACACTGAGAGCCCATCCCAGTGTGGCAAAAACTTATGGCCAATGGGGTGCCTAATCCTAGTTGACTCCAGGCGGCCACTTCCACAAAACAACCTTCCAGCTGCCACGCTGGGAGCCAACCCCAGCATGGCAAACATCCGTGTTGTCTAAGTATGGGGGAACCTGTGAACAAAGTTCCTTCTGTGGTCTCCTGCCCACCCACTGTTCACTCTGCCTCCACAAACCCCCCCCACCCCACCCCATACTTACCTCCAGAGCTCAAGCGCGATGATTTTTGGTGGACCGGGAAACGTTTGCACTCTTTAAAGCAAACTGAGGAAATGCCGTAAGCTGTATAATGCAATAAATAGTGTGTGTGGTGTTGTGTCTCCCCCAACTTTAATGCATATCTCGGGCAGTTTTGTTTATAATTTTGGCACCAAATTTTCAACATGGGGTTTTTGCATCCTTCCTCGTGAATTCTTGAACTGTCATGGCGTTAATGCGGGCCCAAAGGGTGATTTTGCAGTCACTGCGAGAAATGCTTCGGGACCTGATTAACAAAAACATTTCAGTGCCAGTGTTCATAAAGTGGACTCTGAAAAAAGCCTATGTTGCAAATTTAGGTGAAAAAAATTTTAAAGACTGTCTTACTTAGTATATGCTATGGAGTTCCTACGCACGCTTGTAAGTTCGCGAATTTTTAAAATTTGCACTCTGGATTTTCAACATTGCCACTTACCACACCTCCTTATGGAGCAGTACAGCTGTCATTTTTCACATCTCACCCAAAATGTGTTTCTGCGCATGTAGTATACAATGGCACATTCAATGTGCGAAATCTGTGTATGGGACACATTAAGAAAATCAGTGACACTGTTCATGAGCAGAGGTCTTAAAATGGCCATGTTGAAAATTCTGTGACAAGTCCATAAAATGACTGTTACGAGTGAGCATTGCACAGTTTCCACACACCCTTGTAAGTTCATGAATTTGTAATATTTTCAGTCAAGATTTTCACCAGTGGCAGTTTTCCACACTTCCTTATGAACAGCACAGCTGTCATTTTTCACATCCTGTTTGGAATGTTTGCACCTGTGGTGCTAAATGCCAGCCGTAGTCGCTATGCAAAAGCAGTTTTCGGCTAACAAACTGATATTGCCACTGTTCATGAGGCGGGGGTCACCAAAAAAAACATGTTGAAAAATTTGGAGTGAAAATACCAACTACTGCCCGAGGTGTTGGGGCTTCCGACCATAACGCCCCACCCTATAGAGAATGACAGGCATCAGGGTTGTGACTTGGGATTCTCACCTGTAATGCTCATACCATTCCACACCCTGCAGCCAGTGAGAGGCGTAGAGGTATGCCTTGGACTCTTCGGCCCCAAAGTTCACCCCGTTCTCCTATACCTCACCCATCTCACTATATTTCTTAATGGAATGGGGTGCGCATAAGGGCCGAAGACACCAAGGCACACCGTGACACTTGTCGGTGTCTGCAGAGTAGGGTGTGGTGAAATGGCGTGGCCGTTATGCCTGACGACCCAAAGGCACCCCCCCAATGCCTGCCTGTCTGTGCAGGGTGGTGATGGGGTTTGCTTCAGTTCAGTACTTCACTGCCATTCCTATTATGCAGCTCTAACTCCTACACTACCTATGCCAGCAAGCAAACATTTGGCATTGACAAATGCTTGTTGCTTTCCAGCAGAGTGGCCATGGGCACCAGGATAAGTCGCAGCTTTGATTGTCTATTTGTGGGCTGGGTGGAGGAACAGTGTGTCCCCACAGGGACTGTACCCGAGCTCTACAAATATTGCATAGATGACTCTGGGGGCTACCTCCTGCTCAAGGGAGACCCTCCAAGTCTTCCTTGACAAATTTACCACAGCCCATCCTTCCCTTCAGTACACTGAAGTATCCTCCCCTTCTACACTGCCTTTTCTGGATATCCAACTGTCAGTACAGAACACTGGACTGAAGACATCAGTTTATTACAAACCCACTGACTGCTTCCTCCTCCACAGCTCCTTCCATCCTAAACATGTCAAGTATGGCGCCGCCTTATTCAGTTTCGTAGACTTTGCAGATTATGCAGTGAAAAGGATGATTTTGCTGAGCAGGCCCAAATAATGCATAGTTTTATCAACAAGGGGATACCCTAAAAGCACAGTGGACGGAGCAGTCTCCTGGGTCAATAACATGCCCCGTAACCTCAACCCCCGCAGGAAGAATACTGTCACACAAGAATGGTGAATTCCACTAATGCTTCCTTTTCATCAGAGTACACCTTCTCTTCACAGGATCATCAAAAGTAACTTTCCTATTTTGCAAACTGACCCAGTCACTGGTGTTTCCTTTACAGAACCATCTATTGCCTCCTACTGCCGGTCACCCAAGCTATGAAATCTCCCGGTAAAAAGCAGCCTACCTACTCCTATCAGTTCCTTTCTACAGGCACCAAACATTGCAACAGAACTCTGTACTACACCTGCAAATTTATTTCCAGTGTGACTGATTCGGGGGCCCACAGGTGTTTTTCACATCACCAGGAAGTTCTCCTGTGCCTCTTTCTAATGTGTATATTGTATTCTTTGCAGGAAGTGTGCAGCTATTTACATCTGAGAGACTGGTAGGCGCCTTGACGACCGTTTCAGAGAACATTACACTACAGGGTAGTCTGGAATGGAAACACTAATCTATTGTATCCCACTTTATTTCCAGGGACCACAGTGCCAGTGACCTTTCCGTTTGTGTCCTTCAGCAGGGCTTCTGGGATTCTGACCATAGAAAACACATGGAAACTAAGATGATCATCTCGCCTTGACTCCCAGCAGTCCTCTGTTTTAAATACTTATTTCCCACTGACATCTTTCAGTCCTTGTTTTCCCCAAAGTCTGTATCTGTACACATTTAACTTCTTTTCATTTTCACCATTTGTCTCAATCTGTCTCCTTCCTCCACATTTCGGCCTTCTTACTAGGCCTTGTTAATTAGTCCCACCTGGGGACTTCTCCAGCTCATTTTCTCGTATTATGCAGTGTCTTTCATCGCTCCTTTGTTTCACATAGTCTTTCTTGGGCCCTGTCCACACTACCCCGCTCAGACCCCGTAATGGACAGAAACCGTTACAGCTGGGGAGCGGTACAGTGTGTGCATACTGCAACAGTGACCAGTACTGCCAGTCCACACCTTGGGAACCGGGCGACCATTACCGCGGCACCCAATCCCACAGTGCAGCTTGCGCTGCGCTATGGGCCCTGCACAGGACCATTACTGCCCGTCCACACTACCACCGGTAACGTTACCGGGGCGGGACCGGTTTCATAACAGTTGTTGAAACCACATCATATGTGGTTTCAACAACGGTTACGAAAACGCCTTCTGTAATGTTACAGGTGTAAACGCAAATCGTTGCAGTAACTGCTTGGGCATTCTGTAATGTTGCAGAGGTGTAGTGTGGACAGGCCTTAATCACGCCTTTTATCATTTCTCCCTGAGCCTTCTCCTTTCCCCACATATATCCCTTATTTTACCGCCCCTCTTCACTAACTTTGTTTTGTTTTTTGGATATTTCCTGAAGACCTAAGATCGAAACATAGATTTTAACACTTTTCAGTGTGCATTTAATATAACCATTTTGTTCTACTGTATACCTTGATTTATGTGAGCATTTATTTTTTACTGTTCCTCTTGATAATAAGGCCCTTAATTTTTATGTCTATGGGCAGAGGCTACAGCAGTTTTGCGAGCTGTTGCCTTAAACGGCTGATTGTGGCACCTTCTGTTGGACTTTTGGAAGCATCCTTCCGCAAGGCAACAGAGCTTGTAACACTCCTCCATGATTGGCCGCTATGGAGTAACAGCCGCTCTGTTTCAGCTGTTGCTTCTACATTCTGGGGCAAGAACTGCAGCTACGCATGCGCATTTGTGTCGGCACTCAATTCTGAGCTCTGCAAGCTCGCACGGCTGTATTGGCTCTGGCTAGAGTTTGTTCAGTATGTTGCAGTCCTGGGGTATCATGCTGGGGCTCCACATAGAACACTGTGGTAGCAAGCATCACTAAACCTGCTGTCGGAATAAAAGTTCCTGTGTTCGTTTGCCAAACGATCCTAAACACTCAATAAAAAAAATTGACTTGACTCCTAAAAAAGTTGGCGACCATATTGTTCTTGTTCTGGTTACATGCAGATTTGAGCAGGAGTATTTGTTGGTCAGCAAATGTCATAGAAGCATAGAATGGATAGCTGCAGATCCTAGTCAACCAACAGCCTACTTTCTCCTACCCACCACTAGAATTGCCTTATGTCTGTCCCATGCATTCTTAAATTCTCCCACTGTTTTTGACTCCAGCACTTCCTCAGGAAGGCAGTTCCATGCATCCACAACCCTCTCCATGGAAGACATACTTCCTCACATTACCTGTGAGCCGTTCTCCTCTCCCCCTCCCATCTTTAAATCATGCCCCCTTGTGCTTGCACATCTTTCTGAAAGCTGCTCCCCTCTTGGACTTCGTTGGATCCCTTGAGGTACTTGAGTTTCCATCCTGTCCCTCATGCCCCCCCTTTCCTCGAGGGTATACATATTAAGCTCCTAAAGTCTCTTCATATGTGTTGCTGGTGCAGACCCTGCATCATTTTAGTTGCCCGCCTCTGGACAGCCTTCATCCTGCCTGTCCTTGCGGAGATGGGGGGGTCTCCAGAACTGAACACAGTATTCCAGATCTGGTCTTACCAACTGTCTGAGCAGAGAGTTAACTTCCTGTTTTCTACTGCCAATACCTCTCCTTATGCATTCTCGCATTCCTTGCCCACCGTAAAGTTATCTGATATGACTACCCCCGGTCTCTTTCCATTTTTGTTGTTAGTATCTCACCCTCTTCATTGTGTACTCTTCCCTGTTTGTCTCCCCAGTGCATTACTTTGCACTTCTTTGCATTGAATCTAAGCTGCCATGCATTTGACCATTCCTCCAATTTTGCCAAGTCCCTTTCCATCCCCCTCTGGCTCATATATCTAATTTGTTGCAGATCTTTGTGTCTCCCTAAAAGAGACCTGCTTTTCTGTCCAGTCTCTCTGCAATGTCACTTGTAAATCAATCACTTTTTGTAACCAGGCATAAACACCATTGAGCTGAGCTCATTTTCACGGTGGTCCTGGGCATAAATACAATACACTTCAAAAGATTACAATTACGTTGGACAACAGTGCAAAACTACACACACACACACACACACACACACACACACACACACACACACACACACACACACACACACTGTGAAGGTGCCGGTCAATACTTATAAAGACATTAGAGGACCGGTCCCAGTACTGAACCTTGTGGTACCCTGCTAGAAATTTAACTTTCTTCAGAGTGAACTCTGTTCACTATTACCCTCCTCTGCGTCCTGTTGTCCAGCCAATTTTATTTTACCTAGGCTACCACCTAGGGACTCACTCCAAGGCTGGTTAACTTGTGTAGTCCTCTTTTGTGTGGGACTGTGTCAAATGCCTTGCTAAAGCCAGGGACATGGGCACCTGTGTTCTTTACACACATTTTGCACGTCGAGACGCTCTGACTTTTTTCATGAAAGTCTGAGATGCTCAGCCAAGGCAGAATCTCGCTTCCTAAATTGAGGGCGTCCAGAAATCAACCTTTTTGCTTCCCAATACAATGCAAAACTTCCCAGTTTTTTTTTTTTTTTCTCTCTCTCGCTCATTCCAGGGCATGATGACTTTTGGCACGATGCGCTCTTTCCTGGACAGGGGCATTTTTTTGTACGCCTCGCCTCACTTTCCCGTTCTCCAGAGGGTCCTTCTCAAGCTTCAGGTGGACAAATTGGTTTTCCGTTGTTACAACAGCTATCCAGGGAACCACCAGTTCCTCGATAGAGGTAGTCTTGTACATTCGGGGCTCAGGACACCATCTTCATGCATGGTTCCTGCAGACATAGTGATTTCTCGCTTCGGGATCTCCTCTAGAGTTGCTAAAGTCCTTACAGAGGCTAGAAAACCCTCTACACGTTCCGCTTACACCATGAAGTGGAAACGTTATTCCATCTGGATGACTTCCAAGAATTGGAATCCCTTTATTTGTTCTGCTCCTCAAATCGTGGAATATCTCCTTCATCTGTCAGACTTTGGACTGTCATATATTCTTTCTTGAAGGTCCACCCTTTCCGCAGTTTTGGCGCATCACGAGCTGGTGGATGGTAAACCCGTGGGGCTCAATTGGAAGTCCTCAAAAACCTTTCTGAAAGATCCTCCATCTGAACCCCCCAGCCCAACTCCATCTTGGGATTTGAACTTTGTGTTGAGAAGCTCACTCTTCCTTTTGAGCTGGCCATGAGCTGTGATTTTAGACTTCTTTTCTGGAAGATGTTGTTTTTAGTTGCCATTAAGGCAGCCCGAAGGATTTCTGAGCGTCATGCTCTGATTTTTGTAAAGAGCCTATCTTATTTTCCACAAGGACTGGGCGGTCCTCAGGACAAATCCTAAGTTTCTTCCCAAGGTGGTGTCAGAAGCCACACTGAACCAATCAGTAGAGCTTCCGGTTTACTTTCTGTCCCCTTCCAATAGAGGTGAAGCACTCTTGCACACCATGGATGTCTGTCGGATCCTTCGTGCATACACACTGATCATGGGATTCCTCGTAGCCATCAGCTTTTGTTTCTTTTTGTCCCCAGGTCCAAGGGCAAACTGGTTTCCAAGCAGTGCCTTTCCAAATTGTTAGGCAACTGTATTTGGTATCATAACCAAAAATATGAAAAACCTCTGCTGGGTCCCATCAGAGGTCATTTTACTAGGGGCATGGCTGCTTCTGCTGCCTTTTTGCGGAACCTCTCTGCGGCAGATATCTGTGCCGCAGCCACTTAGAATTCTTTCAATGCCATTACCAAACACTACAGCCTGGGCATTGCTTCTAAGCAGAGGGCTGGCTTCGGCCTAGCTGTCTTGCAGGGCCTTCTGTCCTAGGCTAGGTCCATTCTGGTTACCAGTTTCTGTTAGAACCATTTCTTTCCTCCTCCCTTGTTTCTCTTGGTCTCTCTTTGGAGGGACTGCTTGGGACTCTGTCCTATATGTAATTTCCTACTGAAGGAACCCTCTCGAGTAAGATAGTACAGTTACGTAGAAACTTACCATAACAGTAGATCTTCGAGAGAGGTTCTTTCAGGTCCTATTTTTTCACTCCCTCCATCCCCTCTTTTACAGGGACACCAAATCCTGTTTGCTCCTGCTGTCGGGCTCTTCCTGGCCTCGCAGGAACTGGAGGCGGGAGTTTGGGACCACCCACTATATACGAGCACGCAATCAGTCTCGTGTCCCGGAACAGGAAGGATGAGAGCTGTAAGGGCACACAGGCAGTAGGAAAGTAGGTGGAAAAATAAACACAGGGAGGAGAGAGTAAGCATAGAAAGCAACAGGAGAGGGGCCCACAAATTAAGACATGATGGGAGTGGTGCAGTGCAATGGCTGTGGGACGGCAGTCTTCCAGGAGACATTCTGGAGGCTGCGATGCTGCTCTATTTGCAGGCACCTCCTGGTCTGAGGGAGGAGGTTGCCAGTCGCCAGGCTGACCTGGCTAGGATTCGTGAAACCATCTCCACCACCCAGCGACCACCAGGGCCACCGCTGCTACCTCAGAGGTTGTCAAGAAAGAGAAGCAGTTGGACCAAGGTGGTGGAACAGAGGCACATCGCTCCAGTTGTACCTCTCCACAATTCATACGCTGTTCTGGCAGAGAGTGGTTCCTTTATGGAGGCACCTGCAGTGGAGACCAAGGAGGATGCTGGGAACCTACACAAAGGAGACTCACAGGAGGGTGCCATGGGACCCCACAGGGGGAGGAAGGGGACAGGAAATAAATCCTCAAGATCATATGAGCAGCTGCACAACGGACGGAGCTAGATGCCATTATCCACCTAGGGACAAATGACTAGGCTGGGAATGAGATCAGAGTAGTGCAAGAGGAGTTTGTAAAGTTGGGGAGGTGCCTTAGACAAGCAGCACATATGGTAACCTTCTCTGAGATGCTGCTTGTCTATAGCAAGGGTGATGCTAGGGTACTCCACATCATGGGATCCAATGACTGGTTGAAAAACTGGTGCGGAGCTCAAGGTTTTGGCTTCATGGGGGACTGGGGGGGTCCACCTGGAGGGATGCAGGCCTATACTGGTGTGATGGTCTGCATCTGTCCGGAAGGGGAACCAGGATCCTAGGTGATAGGTTTAAATGCTTAATTAGCAAGATTTTAAACTAGCCAAGGGGGGAGGCACTGAAAAAGGAGCAGGGGAAATCCCAGCCTCCCCCCACAAAACATGGTAGTTAGTGAGGTAAACATGAAGGCAGAAAAGTCAGTAGGGAGGACAGGGGTAAATGCAAAAAAAAAAAAAGGCAGTAAGAACAGGGGTGGAGCTAAAGGGGGTAAGGCCATCACAAAATGGAAGGTGATGAGTACCAGTACCCATAGTCTATGATAAGCTCTCTGAACTCATGGCCTTGATGGAAGAGGGACACCTGGATATTGTGGCAGTCACAGAAACATGGTACACAGAGAACTATGACTGGAATGTCAACATACCAGGGTACACAAGGGACAGGGAGGGTAAAAGGAGGAGGAGGAGGAGGCACTCTATGCAAGGGAAGAGATCAAAGCAATGGAACTAAAGGATGGACAGGGAGTAGAGGAGGCACTGTGGGTCACCCCGGAGACAGGAAAAGGCATCACAATCCACACACATGAGGGTTGTATACAGAACCCCCTTAGGGGGAGGCAATGGACCAGAAAATGATGGAAGATATCTTTAGAATGGCAGAAAAAGGGGAGATGTTGATGGAGGATCTGAATGTGCCAGATGTTAACTGGAGCACCTTTGCTGCAGCCACATCCAAGAGCAGGGTTATTCTCTATGCCCTACAGGGGGCATACCTCGGACAGCTAGTGGTGGAACCCACTCAGGAGGGAGCAATCTTAGACCCGGTACTGTCAAATGGGGACGGAGAAAGGATCTCTGATTTAGAAGTGGGTAGCCATCTGGGAACAAGCGACCACCAAACAGTGTGGTTCACGATAAACACAGCCATAGAGCCAAGCTATACTAAAGCAAGAGTATTGGACTTTAGGAGAGTGCCTCAGAAAAGCAGTAGCAAAACTGGCAAGGAGGAGGAGGGGTGGAGGAACAATGGGGAAAAATTAAAATGGCCATCACAGAGGCAACAAGCCTTTTCGTGAAGCAAAACAAAGGGGGGAAATCACTGTGGTTCTCGAAAGAGGTGGCGGGAAAGGTTAAGGAGAAAAAGGTAGCATTCAGGAAGTATAAGGAAACAGAATAAGGACAGACAACTGTACCAGTTAAAGCAGAAGGAAGTGGGGAAGGCAGTCGGAATAGCAAAGGCACAAACTGAGTAAAAGAGAGCCAACTCTGTTAAGGGGGACAAAACATTTTATTAGGTACATTTTGGGAGTGAAAAAAGACCACGGGAGGGATAGTGAGCCTTTAAGAAAGGGAAAGGAGGGTGGGCAATGATGAAAAAGCAGGGACACTAAACGAATACTACTGCTCAGTATTCACAAAACAAGAGGAAGGGGAGGTACCTAAATCAAAGAATAGAAGCACTCTGGATAGGGAGGTCGCTAACCAGTCCATTCACAGAACAGAGTTTTGAGTTCTTTCAGCACCGAAGGGGGGCAAAGCAGTGGGGCCAGACAGGATTCACCCAAGAATTCTAAAAGAACTAAAGGTAGAACTAGTGACACCACTGACTACACTTTTTAACAAATCTTGGGAGGATGGTGTGGTACTCAAGGACTGGAGGGCGGTGGATGTGATTTCCCCTTCACAAAAGTGGGAGCAAGACCGGCAGGAAATTACAGACCTATTCGTTTGACCTCAGTGGTAGGGGAAAAAATGATGGAATCACTTCTGAAGGAAAGAATTATTGAGTTCCTAGATGTCAGTGGGGCACAGGACCCAAGGCAGCATGGATTCCCAGCAGGAAGGTCGTGTCAGATGTGTCTAATAGATTTCTTTGACTGTGTGACTAAAGTAGTAGACCAGGGAGGGGCTGTGGAAATGGCCTACCTAGATTTTAGTAAGGCATTTGATATAGTTCTACACAAAAAATTAATATATAAGTTAGCCAGCCTTGGAGTGGGTCCCAGGGTGGTAGTCTGGATCAAAAAAATTGGCTGGACAACAGGACACTCGGGGTGGTAGTAGTAAACGGAGTCCACAGTGAAGAAAGGAGGGTTACTAGTGGGGTACTGCAGGGTTCAGTACTGGGACCGGTCCTCTTTAATGTCTTTATAAGTGACATTGCAGAGGAACTGGAGGAGAAAGTATGTCTCTTTGCAGATGATGCAAAGATCTGCAAAATGGTGGTTGCACAAGATGGAGTGGAAAGGATAAGAAGGGACTTGGCAAGGTTGGAGGAATGGTCAAATGTAAGACAGCTTAGATTCAACACAAAGAAGTGCAAGGTAATACACCTGGGAAATAAAAACCCAGGGGAAGAGTACACACTGGGGGGGTGAGATACTGACTAAAATGGAATGGGACATGGGGGTAATTATATCTGATGACGTAAGGGAGGGCAGGAAATGTGAGAAGGCAGTAAGGAGGGCTGGAGGTATACTGGGAGGCATAGGGAGAGGTATCAACACTAGAAAACGGGAACTTATCACTCTGTACAGACAGTTGATGAGACCCCATCTAGAGTACTATGTGCAGTTCTGGAGACCTCATCTCCGTAAAGACATGGACAGAGTGGAGGCTGTCCAGACGAGGGCAACCAAAATGGTGCCAGGTTCATACCAGAAAACATACTAGGAGAGATTAAAGGAGCTTAATAAAAAAAAAAAATATATATATATATATATATATTTTTTTTTTTTTCATATTCTCCTTGAGGAGCGAGAGAGGGGACATGATGGAAACTTGAGTACCTCAAGGGATTCAACAAAGTCCGAGAGGGTAGTATCTTTTAGAAAAGAGATGCAAAGCAAAGGGGCCCAATTTGAAGTTGGAGGGCCGACGCCTCAGAGGTAATGTGAGGAAGTATTTTTTCACAGAGAGGGTTGTGGATGCATGGAACAGCCTTCCTGAGGAGGTCATGGAGTTAAGAACAAGTGGGGGAATCGGAGAATGCATGGGACAGAAATAAGGCAGTCCTATGGGGGGGGGGGAGTAGGGGAAAGTAAGCTGTTGGTTAACTAGGATCTGCAGCTTATTCATCAGGTAGGAAATTGGCAGACTAGGTGGGCCAAGCGGTCCTGATCTGCCATCAAATTCTTTGTTTCTATGTCCTTGGCAAGCTCCTCCTTCAGACTTGTGGGTTCCATAGACTGGACACAAGCTTCTAACCTGGCCAAGGTAGCCTTTTGGTCTGA
>JADMNL010000026.1:301305000-301425000 GCA_016271365.2 Neoceratodus forsteri | reverse complement strand
AACATTGGACAATGTTTTCACTTGAGCAGTCCTGTTTCAATGGAAAAAAAAAATATGGCAACATATTTGGCGGTGAACATGGCGGTGGTGGTTCCTGTGTACAAAGGCGGAAAATTACCCGCCCATCTCTCTCTTCTCGGTCCACTGGCTAAGGTACAAGAGAGACTGGTCTACAGACTGGTACTGGGCTACTTGGAGCTGCACTGCCCATTTACTGACCAGCTGCATGGCTTAGAAAGCACCCTGGTACTAGCACTGCTCTGATTAGATTGACCACAGATGTATTGGATGCCATGGACATACAAACATACCAAGAACGCCAGCAGATACAGGTCCGATGGTCTATCTGGTCTGCTCGAGTGTGCAGCTAGCAGTCTATTCACTGCAGCTGCTCCCCTCCTCTGACCCACATACCCAATTTCATGCCCGTACTAGTTAGCCCTCCACTCAGTGCCTCATTGATGACCTTCCCCGGCTTTTTCCCATCCCCTCTTAAAACTGCCCACCATCTTCAAGGATACCACCTCCTCAGACAGTGCATTCCACCCTGTCACCACTCTCGCCGTGAAATAGAGTCTTCTCATTTCCCTTCTGAATCTACCACCCTCCAACTTTAGATTGTGTCCCCTAGTGTCCCTCCTTCTCCTTAATCTTAAAATTTCCTCTGTACCATCTTTATTTATGCCTTTCATATATTTGAAGGTTTCTATCATGTCCCCTCTATCCTTCCGTTCCTCCAGGTAGTACATGTTGAGCTTCCTCAGTCTCACCTCGTAGGGTTTGTCCTCTATACCAAGGATCATCCTGGTTACTCTGCGTTGGACTCCCTCCAGCAATTTAATATCTTTCTTTGAGTAGGGGCGCCAGAACTGCACGCGGTACTCCAGGTGCGGCCTTACCAATGACCTGTACAGTGGCAGGATGACCTCCCCTCGCCTGGATATGATTTCTCTGGCAATAAACCACAGCATCTTATTAGCCTTAGCTGCCGCTTTTCTGCACTGTGTTGAATAGTCCATTTGCCATGCTATTATCACCCCAAGATCTTTTTCCTCCTCTGTAGGGGATAACTGTACCCCACTGAGTCGGTAATGATTCCTTGGGTTTCTTGCTCCCAAGTGCATGACTTTGCACTTCTTTGCATTAAACCCCAGCTGCCATATTTCTGACCAGTGCGCGAGTCTAGCCAACTCATCCTGTAGCCTTTACCACCGCTCTGTGTCACCCACCACTGCACCTATCTTTGTGTCTTCTACAAAAAGGCTGATCTTATTCTTAATCCCATGCGAGATGTAGGCAACGAAAATGCCAAACACTGGACCCAGTACCGAGCCCTGTGGTACCCCACAATAGGGTACTGACCAGAGCTGTCTTTATTGAGCTCACAAAGCACTTGCCTTGGTTGGCCCTAGCCTACTCCTCTACAAGTAGCAATGCATGGCCATTGATTGCCCTTCACTACTGTGGTTCAGACACCACCTGACCAACAGGCGTCAGGAAGTTAAATGGCATGGCACCCATTCCTATCTGAAGCCTCTTCCCAATGGTGTCCCACAGGGGTCTATCCTGGATCCTCAGCTTTTCTCTATATTTATTAATTACCTACCTAGGAACTGTGGGGGTGGGAACCTACTTCTCTATATAGATGATGTGGTTCTCTGCAGAAGCTCCACTGAAAGTGGGGGGGAGCTTGTAGCATCTAGGGTACCTTAAGCATTAGAAAGAGGGATAGGGCAGACTGGATGGGCTACAAGGCCCTTATCTGCTGACAACATCTATGTATCTATGTATAAACAGGATCAATTCCCAGCTTGCCTCTGATTTCTCTACACTTGAGAAATGGTCCCATCACAGCTGGCTTGTCCTAAATGCAAAAAAAAAACAAGGTGGTACTCTTTGGCCATCAGCACCTTGGCTCGGACAGGTGCACCTACTCTCACTTACCATCGCATCCGATGCACAGATTGAATTGGTGGACAAACTGAAGTACATGGGGGCTACATCGACCTAGAGCTCACCTTTAAATTTTATGTAGATCAAATCACCAAATCTGTACGACAGGAAATTGGTCTGCTACACTGTCTGGGTAATGCTCTCATCCGTGAGTCGAGGTTCACCATTGTATACTGTGTCTTGCTCCCCACCTTTCTGTACGGTGCTCCTGTACTGCTGTTCCTCAGGAGCTCAGAGACTAATAGACTCAAGGATCTGTATAACAAAATTAGTTGCTTTACAGCCCCCCCCCCACCCAGAAACATCACTGCGAGGTCCTCTCCTCCCTGAGTTGGCCCTTTCTGGAGGGGAGGATGAAATACCCGCATTTTATGCCTTGCATTCAAGCTCATCACAATTTTCACCCCCCAAACCTTTCTGGTTTATTAGTTCCTAAGGCAGAAAGGTGCTTACTCCATGTCTCTAATTGCAACCTGCTTGAAGTATCAAGGGTTAAAAAAAAAAATACGGGTAAGAGGTCTTATGTATAATCTGCCCCCTCTCTCTGGAACTCTCTTCCTGTTGAGATGTGAAACTCCACCTCCCTTGGGGGTTTTAAGAACGGGCTAAAAACCTATCTCCTTGAAAGCTGTCACAGTTCTTGCCATGGTTGATTGACAGCCTTGCTCCAATTTTGTTGACATTGCTCCTACCCTGTCTTGCCGTTTAATAATGTCAGCTGTGCTTGCCTTACTGTGTGCCAACATCTTGTGTTTACATCCCTCCACTAAATATACTGTCACGTATGTTTTGGTCGCTGTTTATGTAGAACTAGTCAGCTAATATCTTAGATAATGTCATCTATGCACATTATTTCCTTTCACGGCTTAAATATCTGCCTGTAAAAAATATTTACCTATACCTTGTAATGTACCGTATTCAATGTACCTGTTCACTGTCTGATCACCTGCCTGTCGTTAACTCCGGGTCATCCATCAGAAAGGGACCTCTGGTTCCAGTGGGCCCACCTAGTTACCAAAATTCAATAAATAAATAAACAAACATAAAAATGATAGCGAATATATGGCCCCATTAACGACCTTAGCATATGACGGTGACTTTGGACCAGCTCACACAAACCCCAGATTCATGTAATGGGGCAAACAAGGATCGTCACATCAGTACCAATTGGTAGAGGGGGATACTCCCTACTCCGTCACACAGATAAAACAAATCTATGGACTGCCTAATAAGGACCATTTTAGATTCTTACAGGTCCATCATTTCCTAAAATCCCTGCAAGCTGCAGGAAAAATGGGCAAATCCTTGTCATCCATTCCTTGTATTGCTGCAGACTGCTAAAACAAGCAGCCTGCCTTAACATTTATATCCTGGGCATATAAAGCCCTAATACACATGCCCCCGACCTATGCCACAACAGAACAAAAACGATCAATGGAGCAGAGCCTACAATTTACTGAAAAGCAACTGGAACGACAATATAAAACCTCCTCAGCACTGCGGTGGTGAGAATTCACTTGGAAAAACCACAATTAGATACTTCAGAACCCCAGTAATAGCAGTGAAAATTGGAACAGGGCACATGGCGTCATGCTGGAAAGGCTGCAGGGAGGTAGCAGCGACAGATGCGCATATATTTTGACTTTGTCCGGTAGCGACACAGTACTGGAACGGGACTGAAAGGGAATTATAGCAGATTTGCACTAACTTTCCCAGTTAACACCAGCATTGGTTTTATTTCTATGTTTCCCTAAATGGACATTTAGCAAGCATCAGAAATATTTTATAAGCATAGCACTTACAGCGGCCAAGAGGTCCATTCCCAGGCAGTGGCTCCGGCCTCTCGTCCTCCCACAGTTAACCAGTGGACAACTTTAATGAGGCAAGTGGATGAAATGGAAAAACTGACGCACAGAGTCAGAGACCAAAATTTCACTGGCAAGGCTGGGTTATACACATGGCCAGCTTTGCTCTATACTTTGCCCCATAGAGTATTAGACATTAAGTAGATAAAATACAAACCACAGAGACATATAGAACTAGGATTTGAAGCTTAGTAATAATCAAAAGAACAGGTATTGTGTTACTGAAGAGGCACACCTTCGGGGCCCAGCGGGCCTACCCGGATAACAAAATTTAATAAATAAATAAATAATATTTAATCAAACATGTAGATAAAACACTTGGGAGACACCTTTGTTAGTTAACAGGGCTGCTTGAGACGCCAATGGCTCTGTATTTTTCAAAATGCAAAGGGGGAAGGGCATGTTTGTATTTTCTTCCCTCTTTTTACCGTTTGCTTCCTGATTTATAAAGGATATAGAGAAACTTCGATATGTTAAGCAGGGCTTTACATAGCGCCGATTGCTAACAGTAAGATTGGGGAATTCTGTAAGCTCCTTTATATTATATGATACAGATGTGAGGTTTCCTGTACCTGTCATGTTTTTTGTTCCGTTGAAAAACAAACAGAAGTTTAAAAAAATGACTGACCAAATGAATGAATACACACAAGTTAAATAAATAAATAATAAACAGAAATAAATGGCTGAATAAATGAATGAATAAAAAGGTAATGACTTCTCCCACAAGCCGCCTCCTCCCAATGCAGTGGGTAGTGCACAGAGGTCTCTGCATGCCCAGCGTGCCCCTGCAGCAGAAGCAAGCACCCTGGCCTGCCTGCAGGGGTCACTGTGGCACCAGAACTCATTGCTTCCAACCCTCCTGGGCCAAGGCGCACTGCCTCACAGCAACTGTCTCAGCCTGGCCTGCCTGCAGGGGTCACTGTGGCACCAGAATGTACTGCTGCCAACCCTCCTGATCCAAGGTGCATGGCATCTCAGCAGCTGTCTCAGCCTGGCCTGCCTGCATGGGTCGCTCCGGTACCAGAACTCACTGCCGCCAACTCTCCTGGGCCAAGGTGCACAGCCTCACAGCAACTGTCTCAGCCTGGCCTGCCTGCAGGGGTCACTGTGGTACCAGAAAGCACCGTTGCCAACTCTCCTGAGCCAAGGCGCATGGCCTTTCAGCAACTGTCTCAGCCTGGCCTGCCTGCAGGGGTCGCTGTGGTACCAGAAAGCACCGTTGCCAACTCTCCTGAGCCAAGGCGCATGGCCTTTCAGCAACTGTCTCAACCTGGCCTGCCTACCGAGGTGGTGACCTGAGTCTGATCCAGGAATTGGCGCACAGACCACCTTGCTGTCATTGGGGTGGCACAATAGATGCACTATTAGCTGAAATAGGGAGGCAGTATAGCGTAGAGCTGCAAATCTGGAGACCTGGGTTTGACTCCCACAGCCCCCGCTTGCATACTGTGTGACCCTGAGCAAGTCACTTAACTTCCCTGTGCTCCCAGGTCACACCTGTAAACAAGCTTTCAGCTAAGTGTCCCACTCCTGGTTAAACAATTAAAAAAAAAATATGCATAAATAGTATATTATTTCTAATGATCCTTGAGCTGCCCTTTTTTTTTTTTTTTTATTTAGTATGCTTTTCTTTGCCGGACCTGTCCACATCAGCCCCATGGTTCCTCCCCCCCCATGGCAGACCCTTCCAGGTTCCCCAAGCCTGGGAGGGGTTTTGCAGGTTGTGGTCAGCAGCCCAGTGTGCAGTGCGGGGACTGCCGAGAGAGTGGTGGCATCATTCTGCCACGGCCCAGGGAGGATTTTTCTTCCCCCTTATTCCCATCTCGAGCACCTCGTGGGCGAGGACTAAGCAGGCGTTTGCGGTCCTTGTTTGGAGGCATCTAACCCACCCATTGCAGCTCAGCTTGCACTGCCATCTTTGGTCACCTAGGTGGCAGTGTTCTAGCGAAGCACACAGACCTCCCTCCACAGAGGAGGAGAGCATCTCTTGGGATGTTCAATTCCCCCCCCCCTCGGCTAGACCCTGATAACTTGGGCTCGCTTCCAAACCCCCATCTCCAACGTAGCAAGTGGTAGCGCTACCACTGCACCAATGGACTGGCAGTATCCTTGAGATGCTAAAGGTGGACTATTCCTAACCTGTCAGTCATTTTTTCCATAGAAGCTTTTTTAAATACCAGTTCCAGTTCTGTTTTTTTCCCTCACAACTGACCTCATGGTAAACACAGTGGGTGTTTCTGATTAACACAGTGGTTATAAGCACCATGTTTTGAATCAAGGTATTATGTCCTTCGGCACCACTAGCATCCTACAGCCCACCAGCATGTCCAGTTCAGTCACTGCCATCCCGGGACTTACCTAACTCCGAAGCTCCCCAGTGGAGTTACCCCCCTGAAGTCGTGCCGGGGAAAGGAGGACTTTCCTCCCCACGCCCCAGAGTCCCAATCCAAATATTGGAGCGGGGGCCCAGTTGGTGATGTGGGTGTTTCCAATTTTTCTTCCTCACCCCAGCCACCTCCCCAACATCAGGCGCAGTCCTGACACAACCTCACACGCTGCAGTCGTACCCCACTGGGAGAGACACGCTCCCTGGCCCACCACAGTGGTTGCTAGAAGCTACAGCAGCAGCACCACCCCTTTCCTTGAAGACACCCCACTGGCTTCCCAGGCTCCCTTCCGATACTGGGTCGCCAGCATGGGAGCATGCGGCACCACCCACTAGGCTACTGGGAGACTCCTGCTACGTACCATTTTAAAACAGTGTGATGTAGTTTATTTTTTTTTAAACTTCAAAGTTTATTCATGGTAAGTATATGATATAACAATACAGCTCATCCTTCTTAGCTACAATCAAGGTATATTTTTCTTATTTATACTTTTCTTGCAATACTATCATATTTTTAATCCAAAGATTACTATTACAAATGATCTTCAGGGCTGACAGAGTTCAATTCCTACTGCCATGGCAGGGTCAAAGAACAATGCACTGCTTTAGGCCAACTGCTCTATTTAGATGGATACAGTCTTTGCAGTGTAATTATATTTTCTACCATTAAAGGCATGTGGACATGTTCTAGTTCCTTATCTATGCTTTAATACAATGTGTTTCTGTGATGATCTAGATACCATTGAAATTAATTCAAAAGAGAAAATAACTTTCAACCAGTAAACATTCATAAATAAAAGTTTGCACGTTTACCAATATTGCTTATCTAACTACCAATAATATTATGTGCTTGTATATCTCACAGTAGGTAATCTTCTCCTCGCCTAGCCAGGTAACTCCTATTCAATATTTCCCACCAGTCCCCCTTGTCCTTCTGGGTTTCTCCATTTTTTTTCTCCAGACCTGTCAGGGTTGCCAGAGATCTTGAAACTTCTCTTTCTTAAGGTGTATGGTATATGTAATATTCTCGAGGTGCTCTATTTCTTCTACCTTTAGTATCCACTGGGTCAGGGTAGGAGGGTCCGGGATTAACCATTTGGATGTGATACATTTTAGGGTGGCCACTCTCAAAATCTGGCAAATTTCCACTAATTTCCTTTTTTCCCTGACAGAGTTGGGAGACCTAGCACTAAATCCTGGAAGGTGAAGGGAATAATAACCCCCCCCCACCTCTTCCATCGTCGAGTGACTGTAATGCCAGAAGGGTTGCAACTTCTTACATCCCCAAAATACATGGTAATGTGTGCCCAACGTTTCTTCACACCTGCGCCAACAGGCTGATGAGGCCAGAGGGTTGAAATGTGCTGTTATCTCTGGGGTCCTAAAGAAGCGTGTGAGTATTTTCTAGTTGAATTCTCGCCAGACTGATGACGAAGTGACCTGCCAACCCCTTTGAAGTTGTCGATTCCAATCTTTCTCTAAAATCTCTTCCCCAGATTCTTTTTCCCATCTGATCCACAACTCTTTTGAGGTGCAGGTCTCTCCTTATGTAGTCAAGATCGAATATAATATAGGCAGGTATCTTAATTTATCCCTGATTTTAATTGAATCCCGCCAAAATGATTCTAAGGACGTTAAATCTCTACTGATCCTTATGAGGTTCTCATCCGTATTAATAAAATGTTGCACCTGCAGGAACATATAGAAATCTTCTTTGCAAAGTGAGAAGCATTCTTTGATAGTTTCAAAAGGGAGACAGCCTATCTTGTCTAATAACTGCCTAAATGTGGTGAGGCCTCTGTGTTCCCAATACGCATAACCACTATCTGATATGGGTGGGAGGAAGCTTGCTGTGTATCTGATTAAAGAGAGAGGTGCCAATGTATTCGGGGTTTGCAGCATCTTACGCAGCTTCATCTGGATTCGTAGAGAGTGTTTAACCTATGGATTTATTAGGCGTGTCCATACTTGGGGACTTATCATGGACATGGGTATAGTCCATAGTTTGAGATTCCCCATTGAGTTTGCTTCGCTGGAGTACCACCCTGAGTCTGTTCTTTGCTTGGATCAAGTAACTAGCTGCGATCCTTGTACTGCTAAGCAGTAGCAATACAGGTGGGGTAAACCCAGTCCTCCCGCCTCCCTCGACAGCACTAATATTTTGTAAGCAAGGCGTGGATGTTTCCCTGCCAAAATAAAGTTAGATATTTCCTTAGTTAGTTGTTTCCAAAACCAGGGCGGTAAATAAATTGGGTGTGACTGGAAAAGGAATAGCCATCTTAGGAGCACATTCATTTTAATTACCTGAATTTTACCATATAGAGTAAAGGGTAATAATTTCCAGCGGGCAAAATCTGTCTGCATCATACCATAGAGTTTAGTGGTATTCTTACTGAACAGCCTAGAAGTATTCACTGACACTTGCATACCAAGATACCGAAAGGTATTCTTCTTCACCCACCTGAAAGGGAAATTAGCTTTAAAATGCTTGGGGGGGGGAAGGGGTACCACTTAACACCACCGCTCTGATTTGGCTAGAAATCTTTATTTTATATCCAGCTAATTTGCCAAATCTTTCTGAGGAACTCAGCAGGGGGTAATGAGGTCAGAGGGTCCCTTATGAAAAAAGGGAGTTATCTGCATAAAATGCAACCTTTGCTATATTTTTCTTGCCTGTACCCCTTTTATTTCCACAATATTTCGAATCCATACAGCTAGTGGTTCTAACGATAAGGCAAAAATTAATGGAGAGAGAGGGCAACCTTGTCTCGTCTCCCTACTCAGGGGTATACGGTCTGAGAGAAGCCCGTTAAGTTTAACTCTGGCTTCTGGTCTATAGTATAGTGCATTTATTGCCCTAATAAAGTTATCTCAGAGTCCAAACTTTGACAGGGTGGATGACATAAAGTGCCAATCCACCTTATCAAAGGCCTTCTCGGCATCCATACTAATGGCCAATTGAAACAACGAGGAGCCTTTTTGAGCAGTGACAATATTTAATACTCTATGGATATTATCCTGGAGAAATCTACCTGAAATAAAACCAGTTTGATTATGGTGGATGAGAGATGAGAGATGTAAGTTTGAAGTCTCTCTGCCAAAATTCCTGTGAAAATTTTCAAATCTACAGGCAGCAGGGAGAATGGGCGGTACGAACCACATTGTTCCGGGTTTTTATTAGGCTTCAAGATTACTGAGATTTGGGCTAAGTTCCAGGAAGGTGGAACAGGTTGTTGGCTAAGCAGGATCTCATTACATGTTGCCAACAAATATTCCGTCAGTTTAGGGGTAAAGTGTTTGTAAAATTCGGCCGAAAAACCATCTAATCCTGGGGCCTTCCCATTTTTTAATTTTGCGATTTTTTTCTGTATCCCTAGTGTGGTAATTGGGGCATTTAAGGATGCCTTGGTGGAGTCTTGCAAGGTGGGAATCGGTAGTGTATCCAGAAAGGAGCTTACTTGTTGGGCATGATCCGCAGGGGTCTCAGCTGTATATAGATCAGCATAGAACTTCTCAAACTGGCTTAATATATCTGTCAGAGATGTTATGGGTGATCCCTCCCACTCACCCTGCAGTTTTACCACTGCCCTACTAGCCACCTCCCGTCATAGCTGCCAGGCCTGCAGCTTTCCAGCTCAATTGTCATATTCAAAATATTTTTGCCGGGCATGTCATAACTGCCCTTCAATGTGGGTATCCAATAATTAATTTAGCTCCCTCCTTGCTTTCTCCAATTCTTGTTTAATCTGGGTTTCTGGGTTTGTCTGTTGTGAGGTCTCTAACTGGGTTATTTTTGGTTCTAGCAGCATCCTAGCTTTCATTCTCTCCATTTTGATTCTGGCCGAATATTTTATTATCTCCCCTCTCAGGCAACATTTGAGCGTGTCCCACCATATGCCCTCCCTTGTTTCTCCCATGGGGTTATCTTGTTCGAACCTTTGAATGGTGTCAGTCGCTAAGTCTTTGAAGTCCTCTCTTGTTAAATGACTCACATTTAACCTCCAGCATGACTGAGAAGGGGTTGGGGTAGTCACTAGACTAAGAGTCACCGGCGCATGGTCCGAAATAGTGATAGGTCCTATCTCACACTTTTCTATCTTATGTAACCAGTTAGCTGAGACAAGAAAATAATCTATTCTGGATTATCCTCCATGATGGGGGGAGCAATAGATGTAATCTCTCTCTCTCTCTCTCTCTTGGATGCATAAAATGCCAGCTGTCAAGTAAACCCAACTCTTGATTTAGCCTCAAAAGAAGTTTTCCTGTGCGTGTAGCTCCTCCCTGCATTTTTCCTGCTCTATCTACCCCAGGATACATCACCTCATTAAAGTCCCCTCCTATAATCACCAAGCTGTGTGCATCAGTAACTGCCTCTTTAATAACCCTTTCTAAAAAGGTTAATCCAGGGGTTTGTTCCTTAGGGGTGTAGATATTTAATAATGTGCAGTTTTGTCCCTTATCGGAACCCTGTAGTTGGATGAATCTTCCCTCCAGGTCCGTTTGAACTCTTCGAACTGTGAAGGGAGCATCCCTCTTAACTAATATTGCCACCCCCCTACGGTGAGGACTAGTCTCAAAATGTGAGGTGTAAACTTCCCCCACCCAGGACCGTTTTAGCTTAAGGTGCTCTGCTACCGTTAGGTGGGTTTCCTGCAAAAATACGATTGTGGCCCCCTTCCATCTAAGATCTTGTAGGATCTTTGCTCTTTTAACTGGGCTACTGATCCCATTTACATTACGAGAAATTATTCTTAAATCTGCCATTTTTGTGGATTTGGGAGTGAGGAAACTGCTGTCCCTACGTCAGGGAGTCTGGTGAAATGTACATCCTGCTTTAATATCAAGCATAAGATTCTGTGTAATATAAACAATAACCAATATTAATTCACACTAAACTGAAACAAGTGTAACCATGAGAAACTAGATACATTTTTAACCCAGTGAAGCATTAATAACTTCAAGGTGTGTTCGCCCTAAGTCCACCCTCGTTATATGTATGAGGTGTGGTAGAAAGGCCTCTTAATTATAGACCTTCCGTCTGGTTCAGAACTGGAAGGGTCCCGCAATCCAGAAGGGCCAGATAGAAATCGCACACCACCTGAAGGAGAGAAAAATAAAGCTCCTTGTCTGCTTTTGAATTAGAAGTCAGCCTCGATTCTAGGAGGTCTTGCCCCGACTCTTTATTAATCAAGGCCCTAGTAGTTAGTTTCTATTTCCCCGTTATAGGTACATCCCCATTTAATCCACCTGGTATAAAGAAAAAAGCCGAACAGGGTGCCCCATTTGAAAGATAAGTTCTGAAGGACAAGGCTTTCACCAAACCGTTTTCCCCCAGTCATTCCCTTAGGAGGTCATGGAGGGACCCTCTGGAGATCAAGGAATGCACCTCTCAGCTAGCATATTCCAATGAGGAGATTAAGCGTCGGTTCAAACTTAAGGAACATCAATGGCACAGGGATCACAGGGGAGTGCCTCTCATATTATGTCTGATCCATTCTGAGACTCAGGGTGGGTTCTTTTTCATTTAGGCAACTGCTACTATGTTTTGCGTCTCTCACCAGTGGCCCCACCATTAGGGGGGACCAACCTGGCCTCTGAAACCCCAGTAGTTTCCTTCTCTCCCCATCCCTGTAGTCAGGAGCTCCACATTAGTGCCCACTTTCTCAAGCCGCAACCAAGCCACTGAAGCGCCCTGACACTTTGTAGTGAGAAGTCATTACTCCACCTATATCATCCCCCAGTTGTCAAAACTCTCCTCATCTGACACCCGAGAGCTGAGTGCAACATTCCAATCTCTCCGAGCATGTCCCCCCCCCCCCGCTCGGGAACTCTCTGGCCAGCCAGTCTGGCGGTCGCCCTTAATCACAACATTCAACAAATCTTGGTTAGTGGAAACAGAAATTAAGAGTTAAAGAAAAATGTATCCATCTTTTGTTAAAAGCCAAAGGCTCATTTTACACTGTAATTCAAATCTTCCCCATTTTGATTTCAGAAAAATTATTGGGGATAGTGCTTCTAACATCCTGCGTCAACTAACAGTAGTGACTACATCACTCACAGTTTCTCTAGAGGAAAAGATATTTCAGAGTCACAGTCTTTCTCAGGTCGGCAGCTGCTCATCAGTAGTTGTTTTCTCCGAGAGATCCACCATTCTAGAACTGATTTCCACTAGGTTCCCCGTCGGCTCAACATTGGTGTCTCTGTGTGCATTGACTGTATCTCGCAACCCGGAAACGTCTGGGTGGCTGTGCATCCCTTTTCTTTTGATCCCCGCTCTCTGCCAGCCTCCACTCGCCACTCAATTCCTCTGGATTTGGGCCTGGTCCTGGGGAAGCTCTACATTTACCGAGGAGAGATATTTCTTCATCGCCATCAGGTCGGGAAATGTTCTGATTCCGTTTTCAGTTAATATTTTTAGTTTCGCTGGGTACTCCACAAAAGCTTTGATCCTTTTAGCCTGTAGGGCACGAACCACTGACAACACTTTTCTCCTTTGAAGTAAAAGCTGTGGTGTGTAATCTTGTTCAAAATACAGCCTGGTGTCTCCAAAGTGTATTTCTTTTTTAGACCACGCTAGTTTCAGTATCTCTTCTTTAGTGTGAAAATCAAGGAAGGCGATTACCACGGACCAAGGATGGGCTTTGGGGTCTTGAGGTCTGGGAACTAGAGACCTATGAGCTCTGATAATATCTAGTGGCTTGTTTGACAGCCATCCAATTATTTTGGGTATAAAGGACTCAAGGAAGGCTGGCATTGGCCCCGATTCTGTTCCTTCTGGCAAGCCATGGATTCTTATATTGTTCCTTTGTTTCTGTTCTCAAGTGTTTCTAACTTACTTTCTATTATTTGTTCCCTCTGGTGCAGTTCAAGTTGGGCTGCATTATGCACCATGACTGTATCCGTGAATTCGTTGAGGCCATTCTCTAATTGTTCTGTTTTTTTCTCTAAAAGTTCCACTTTCCTTCGGTTCTCTACTGCCCCGTTTCTAATCTTTCCAGAGTCGCACTCATCTTTTGCAAAGTAGTGCATAGCTGTTTCGAAGTTATTACGCAGTCTGATTCCTCCGGTTCCTCCAGGGTGGTTGCAGTTGCTGTGGATACTGTGAGGCCACTGCTGTGCCGGCCAAGGAAGAGTGTGCGAATTCAAACAACGTTTTTAACTGTTTGGCTGGCTGGCTGTTATTCTTTTCCTTAGCTTTGTGTCTCGAAGACATTGTTGAGCAATCCTTTCTGGTTTTTAATATCGGGTGAGTCGAATTGGTGTCGGATTCTGATGGATATTCTCAAGGCGAGGTAGAGCTGCCAGTTCAAGCTGCCATTGAGGTGGAGCGCTTACCAGAAGTCTGTGATGTAGTTTATGTAAGTAATAAGCCATGACAGGATGTGCATTACAGGATTTTAATGCACCCCCCAGGGGTGTTGTAAGGCACAAGGCTGAGGGCCAAGTCTCCTTACCCCTCCGGGAAGTGCATTAAAATCCTATGATGCACACCCTGGAGGGGCGTATTACACCTATAAATAACTCTGTGTAGAATTTTTGGGGAGGAAAGTGAGATTTGGTTCCTAACAGTGCATTTATAGAGATTTAATGCACGGTCAGGTGACATCTCTCAGCCAATGAGATTTCTAGATTTTTTCTTGCCATTTTATAAGTCCCTTTGAGATACTGAATTCTATGGTAGACAACACAGTTACATTGTGCCAGCAACTGAAGAGCTAAAAAAAGAGTGTAAATTATATTATAAAATGGGTAGGGAAAATCCTGCATCTTGATTGGCTGACACCTATGTTTTGGATCTGTGTAATGCACAGATGAAAAAAGTGCTGCTAATCGGGAAACATCACACTAACAATATCGATGCCTTCTTAAACAGTTCCTGATTGCCATTAGAAACATGGCTGCCACCTCTACTCACTAAAAAAAATAAAAAAATCACGTAGGCCCTAAAAATAAAACTTACACAAAATAAAAAGCACACATATTTAATTAAATATACAGGGAATATGTCACAGACGCTGTGCGAATACAGCATTTATCTGAATCAGTTGACTTCAGAATTCAGTGATCTCACAAATGGCGGTGCGTAGCAAAGACAAGAGTATGTTCACCGAGTTCTGAAAACAAAATGTCTGGATAAATGCTGCATTCTCATAATGTCCATGACATATTCCGTGTATGCCATGGGAGTGTGTTTCTCCCCAAATGTTTCGGTTTCCATTATTTCTCAGTCATTTAAAAAAATATTTCCCTTTGTTGTGTGGATTGTGTGTGCCATAGTCAAATATGTCTGTGTCCCTCATGCTGCCATCATTTCCAGCTATCTGGTTGGTTCATGTAACGTGTGCGTAATGACATCATCCTACACAAGGGCCTGTGGTTTGCCTCAGCAGAGCATCAACTTCTAATGCACTAAGCGTGAGACAGCAACTTCGCAGCTTTCACTTTCACTACATGCGAAAAGTATTGTGCCTGCCATGAATGACGATCACAGCACTCGAAATGAGAATGAACATGGAACTGTGAGAATTACATGTTCATTCTCACGTGGGTGTTGTGTCCATGAAAACACAGCATGTATCTGTATATTGGGAAGCACACTCCCATGCAATGTCTTTCATATACCCTCCTTACGCACACACGCAAATTAAAAACAGTGAAGCACTACGAATAGCTTTATTTCTTAGAGCTTCTTTTCTGACCATATAACCTCCCCTTTTCCCCCATCCTTACCTACCTTCAAGGGAAATCTTTGCTGCTTACCCTGCTCCAAATAAAATTGATTCCCTGGCTTTACAGAGGCCTTCTGTTGTGTGGTAAGAGGTGAACATAGAAACATAATAACATTGACAAAGATGGCAGAAAAAGACCAGAGGTCCATCCAGTCTGCCCAAGTTCTCTATAATCTCTGGAACCTACTGTTCCCCCAGGGTACTAACCCTCCCCGTCCTCTCTCTATTCTCCTCCCTGGTCCTGTCACCCCCGGTAACCACTACTCCCTTTATTATGTCCCAGCCCTGCTTGAGTCCTCTGACTGTTTCTGTGCCCACCACCTCAGCTGACAGACTGTTCCAAGGTTCCACCACCCTTTCGGTAAAGTAGTACTTCCTCACATCCCTCCTGAACCTACCTCCTGTTAATTTCTATTTGTGTCCATGTGACTACAAATTGGTATTCAGGCTAAATAATTCCCTGCAGTTCACTTTGTTAATTCCTTTAAGGAACTTGAAGGTCTCTATCATATCTCCCCTCTCCCATCTGGTTTCCAGTGAGTGCATATTTAGTGCCTTGAGGCACTCCCGATAGGATCTACCCTGCTGGCCTTGAATCATTTTTGTTACTCTGCACTGCACTGTCTCCAACCTATCCTTATCCTTTCTGAGGGGAGGACTCCAGGACTGGGTGCAGTACTCTAGGTGAGGCCTCACCAGGGATCTGTAGAGGGGAAGTATTACCTCCTTTTCTTCTGCTATTAGTACCCCTCCCGATACATCCCAGCATCCTGTTAGCCTTGCTATAGGCCTTGTTGCACTGACTCGATTGCTTAAATGAGTCGCTAATGATAACTCCCAGATCCTGTTCCTCAGCTGTAGCGCTAAGTCTCTCCCCTCCCATCCAGTACTCTGTCTTGGGGTTCTTTTTCCCTAGGTGCATTATCTTGCACTTTTAGCATTGAATTTTAACTGCCAGACCTTTGGCCACTTCTCTAGCTTTTGTAGGTCTCTCTGCATTCCTCTTATTCCTTCGTCTCTATCCTCCCGTCCACATAGTTTTGTGTCATCTGTAGAATTCTGCTGAACTTTGAATTCCTGCATTCCATAATAAACATTTATCTGTTGCATGTCTGGATAGAAAGAAGCTTGGCAGGTGGGGAGGGAGTACTTTTTACATTCACTTGCGCACATGTGCAAAGGAACGTCTTGCAACAGTACGAGTTTTGGAGGTGTGGGACCCTCCTCCCTAATGCACTGCTCAGTGTAGCAGGCGCGACCCTGGGGGACCAATACATACTGAGCGCTGTATGACAGCAGTTCAGTTGTGTTGGTCTTCACTTCTAACAAAAGGTCCGCTGCAATCAACGGTGGTAGCATGTATGCAATTAGCATACATCAGCCGAACTGCTGTCATGCACAGCTCAGCAATCCCTCCCGCTTCCTCCCTCTGCTAATGTCCTCCCCCTTCCTCCTTTTGTCCCCAGTCCCCACCTTGTGTGCCGAGGGGAGTGCCTAATCCCCTCGGCTCATGAATCCCCCCCAGCATACTGTGTGGCTTATGGGGGTGCCCAATCCCCGTCGGCTGCAGCCCCAAAAAAAATAATTGGCATGCGGGAGGCCATCCCAGTGCGCTCATGCTCCCCCAAGCACACACACTCTGTATGGCCTGCGGGGTGCCCAATCCCTGCCGGCTCCACTCCCCCCCCTCAACAAACAGGTCGGTGGCATGCTGGGAGCCCACCCCAGCGTACCAAATGCATCAGTTTCTGTTTTGGCTGGTGGGGGTGCCCAATCCCCCCAACAAACAGGTAGGTGGCACGATAGGAGCCCACCCCAGCATACCAAAAGCATCCTTTTCTTTAAAAATCCTGTGAAAGAAGAAAATGGTCCCTCGGTGAGTCCCTGCCCCCCACCAACCCGTGCCCGCCCTCTGGCAGCCCACCTCCCACACCCCCACCCCCACCCATACTTACCTCTGGAGCCTGGTGTGATGATCTTGGTGGACTGGAACACATCTGCACTCTTCAAAGCCGACCGAGAACTGAGGAAATGCTGGTAAGCTGTATAATGGCAGAAATAGGAAATAGGGTTTTTCCAGCTTAGGTGGATAGCTCGGCCATTTTTTTGACTTTGACACCAAATTTTCAACATGGGGTTCTTGACACCCCTTCTCGTGAATTCAATCACTGTCATTGCGTTATTCAGTCCTGAAAAGTGATTTCGCGGTCACTGCACAGAATCACCTTTCGGGACTGAGTAACGAAACAATAGTGTTGGTGTTCGTGAGGTGGGCTCTCAAAAAGCCTATGTTGAAAATTTGGCTAAAAATTCCCAAAATGATCATTGTTTAGAGCTGCTATGCGCAGTTTCCATGTGCACTCATAAGTTCGCGAATTTGTAATATTTTCACTCCAGATTTTCAACATAGGCATATTTCCACACTTCCTTATGAACAGTGCAGCTGTCAATTTCACATCCTTGTCGAAATGTGTTTTTGCGCTTCCAACGCAAAATAGAGCGGTCGCTGCTAGAAATCAGTGTTCACTACAGAGTAAGACAATCACAGTTACACTGTTCATGAGCAGAGGTCCTAAAATGCCTATTTTGAAGATTTGGTGGCAAAAGTCCATAAAATGGCTGTGTTACAAGCGTGCATTGCGCAGTTCCTGTGCACACTCATAAGTTCATGAATTTGTAATATTTACACTCCAGATTTTCAACACTGCCATTTTCCCACATCTCCTTATGACCAGTACAGCTGTCATTTTTCACATTCTGGCTGAAATCTGTTTTCACACTTCCAATGCAGAATAGCACAGTTGCTGTGGGAAGTCAGGGTTCGGTACACAGTAAGAAAATCATAGTGGCACTGTTTATGACCAGAGGTGACAAAATGCCAATGTTGAAAATTTGGTGAAATAATTCCACTGAATGACTGTGTTACAGGTGCAGGTTGCGCAGTTTCCACACAGACTCCTTCCCTTGAGCACAATCAGGGCGTTAGTGTTCCTAAGACAGACACTTAAGAAGTATGATGGTGAAATGTTATTCAAATGCAAGAGGAGTTGCAGAGAGGTACTCTGTTGGGATATGCATGCTGAACGGACATGGATACAACTGGGGGGGGCTGCATAAATGTCAAACGCCAATGCAAGTACCAGCAAGTGAACAGTCGGCATTGACAATGCTTGTTCTTTGTTACTACAGTGTTTACAAAAGAAAATACCTGTTTTAATAAAATGTTGGGAGTAGGCCAGCTCCCTGGCGCAGCAGCAAGGCGTCCGCTTGCAGCGCCAATATCCCGGGTTCGGTGACAGACTTGGGAGTCAGAGGGCTGGCCAGGAGGAGAAGGACTGAGCATTCCAGGGACTGCTCTCCTTCTCCGGGGGGGGGAAGGGGAAGAATGTCTGGCACAATGCGGCCCTCTGGCAGAGGCTGGGGGCACTGTCATGGCTGGCACCACACATCGGGGGCAGGGCGGATGCTGGCAGCATTGCACGTCTTTGCCCCCTGGTGGAAACATTCCACAAAAAGTGCCGGCACACTAGTGATGTCTCCCCATCTCTGCTACCATTCTTGCTGCAGACCAAGGTCTGTCGGGGGGGGGGTTCTTTTCCCATCACCCCACCTTCAGGGCAAGCCAAGGTTAGCGACCAAGTTCTTTGGGGAGGGAGCACCCACCCAGCAGCCCCACCCTGGGGGGTAAGCCTGGGCTTAGGGTTGCAGTGAGCAAGTGGGGAGTTTGGATCCTCTGGTCCATGGAGGGAAGGATTCGGAAGAAAACAAAATAAAAAATAAAAAGTTGGGAGTTTTTTGTTCTAAATTTCCTCACTTTACACATTTTATAAGTGTAATAAGACACTTCAGGGGTGTGTATTATTCTAATCTAACCTCACTGCCAGGGGTTGAAGGCACTCTTCCTTCAGTGTTGTGTTTCACTACGCTTCTGGGCGTGGAGTTAGAGCAGCATAATGCACGGCCTGTTATGTCTTCTTCATACAGTACTAAAATGGTCCTTTCTGAAACTTTATTTTTATTTGATTTAAAGACAGTGCACACAGGATAAAAATAAAAAATTATCCTTTTGTTAAAGCATTGTAACTAAATAATACTAGTCCAAACAACTGAAGTGAGGACAAGTGATTGTATGTCCTCTGGCATATTATTATCTAAGAATAACGCTTTGACTTGGCAAGCAGACAGCCCTTGGCTTTTCAAGCTCATTCATTTTATAATTTTTCTTATGAGGGGAAATGAAAAAAAAGAAGAAATAAAGCTGGAGATTTCTGGGCCCTGGATATTCAATCAAATTAAATATAGCAAAACATTTTTCTGTCCTGACTATAAATGATTCTATTAAACATCAATCAATCATCAGCCGGGGCATCTGCAGAATCAAATCAATTAAATTTACATCAGACTTAATGAAAGGATACAATGGGATCTTCATAGAACCGGTATATTTTTCTAATTAATATTTATAAGTAGGGGTTTATTACCTCGGCAGCCTCAACAAAGCCCATCAGTTCTTTACTGGAATGAGAGGGGGAGATTGGCTATTGGGGTGGGGTGCTTTCTTTCTCAGAGTAACGGGATCTCCAACAAAGCAGCTATGTGGTTAACTTTGAAATATATAAAAGCTTGTCCATCTTTTTTTTTTTGATATACATTTTATTCTCCTTACATCTCCAGCTGCCCCCTTCTGACTGACCCTCACAGCCCCGTCACCCCAGAATCACCAGGTCTTACCTTCCTGCCCGGTCCAGGTGAGGAGCCTGCGAAAGTCGGGTCGTCATTCTGCAGCCGGAGGGTTTTTCCACTGATTTTCTTCAGTTCCCTGCTCGGGTGCACAGAGCCTGACGGCGTGCGTGGAGGCGCACGCTCGTCTGTGGAAGTCCCGCAGCACCCTCCCTTCCGCTGGCGTCCCAGTCCCGCACTGCCCTCTGACCGCCACCTGGGGGCAGTCATTCGGTGGGCACACTAGTCCTCCCTCCCTCCCCGGGAGAGGAGAGCTGTCCTCTGGATGCTCGATCCTCTCCCTCCCCTGCCGACCCTCGGTGGCCCATGCATGTTCCTGAACATGGGTCACCAGCGTGGCGAGAGGTGTGGCATCAGGCACCTCAACCCTCAGCGCCACCAGGCCGGCTTAAAGCTTGTCCATCTTTGACATCTTTAAACCAGCAGTATTTGTCAGCCGGCAAAACATTCATCGTGTCATTTTATATCACAAATGTATTTCCGACATCCTTACATTCATCCTCAGCTAATTTTTTAATTTTGTCAGCAATTTTTAAAACAGCTTTTATGGCTCACTTTGCAATAAATGACTCAAGCTGTTAAAGATGGCTGCCAGTCGCAGCTTTTAAAAATCTCTTCCTCTAAGGTTGCCTGTTGAATGCACATACCAGAGTCATACTGTGGATGTATCAGGATGGTGCTACCACGTGTATCTGATGGTAGATGGCACAGCACTGTGCCAGATTATTTCATGGTGGGCATGGCACTGGAGCGGGAACTTTTTAAAACATCAAAATCCTGTATCTTAGTTCAGGAATGTAAGCAAATGTCAAGAGAAATGGGTATATTGGAGTTTTTGCTGGACAAAAAAAAACATTGCAGAAAAAAATGCATAGTGACTAACAAGAAATGCTGCTTTAACTTTTGTGGAACCCAAAAGAATAAATTGCCCTCCGATCTCTAAAATATCTCGCCTGTACATCTCCTCTTCCGTTGCGTTTAATAGTAGTAGTCATGGCAGACACAGAATCTATAATTGTAATACAGCAAAACACCCCTAATTTTAGCAAGTTGAAATGAGACCTCTTTATCCAGTCGGAAAGCTAGTGTTGCTAAAATATAGGCCCTAACAAGGATGTCTGCTTGAGCTGAAGACAGCGGCCGATTTGATTTTACTTTCAGAGGAACTCGGAATGCTTTCTCAACTAGAGGCAGGTTGTCTGCAGATACATCAAAAGACATTACCAACACATGTCTCACCATTTCTCTGATGTTTCAAAGTCCTTATCTAATGGCTTCATATTGCTCCCGGGTGATTATTAGCAGCTGTTGCGTCGGCTGCTTGAATTGTAAATGGCTGGTTTCAATTTCTACTTTATTCTTTGGTACCTGGGTAAGACCTGATAGGCACAGGTACCTGTTTTCAGGGGTGACCCAGGAGCACTGGGGTGGTTAAGTGCTTTGCTCAGAGTCACACAGTATGCAAGCAGATGTTGTGGGAATCAAACCCAGGTCTGCTGGCTGTATCAAGCTTGATGAACCAGGCTCATTCATTGCTTGTTACACTAACCTCTAAGCTATACTGCCAGCCACATTTCACACTTTCATGTGCAAAAAAATGCACTTACTGTTTATTGCAGGATAGCAGATTGCATCAGGCCAATTCTGCTGACTTCCAAGCTGACATTTTCTGACTGTAACCGGAAATCTCAGTATCCCCTGCAGCTGACAGAAGAGGAGAGCTGCAGCAGTGGGAGATTCAGTAGCTTGCAGTGCATGTTAGGGACTTTATAGGCTCAGATCATATGTCTGCCAGTTCTGTTGTCCTCCCTGAGCTACGTACAGTCTTCTGTGATTGTGCTTGGTCCCAGGAGGACAGAGGGACCAAGAAACAAAAGATCAGAGCTTATAAAAACTCTAACATGCACCGCAGGCTATTGAATCTCCCACTGCTGCAGCCCAGCTCTGACATCAGCTGCAGGGGATTCATACATCTTATTTTTCATTTTCAATGCTCCTTTTTGTGTTTCCATGCGCTTGCACAAGAAACACTTTGGGACAGTACCACATTTGAGAGATGTGTCATGGGCAAGTCCAATGCAGCGCACTGTGCAGTGAGCGCGACCCTGACACACCAATGACTAATAAAGCCAAGTGTGACAGCTGTCGGAATTTCACAGCGGAGAGCCGGCTCGCACTTGAGAGAAATGAACTGTACCAATGAGAAAATACGCTTCATTCCTCTCATTTGCATGCTGCAGTCCATCCTGAACGCACCCTCCATTCCCCACTGGCCTGGCATCGTTCATTAAACCCTCCTGCTGCTTCCCACTGCTGCTGTCCTCCCTGCTCCCGTCCCGGCCCCAGGCATCTAATCTAATGGGCAGACTGGATTGACCACGGGGTCCTTTTCTGCCATCAAGTTCTATGATTCTATGAAACCCTTCTGCTCCCTCCCACTGTATGCTGCCCACCCCGCACCCTCCATTCCCGTGCTGACATTGGGTACCCAGTCCCCGTGTTGGCATCATGTACCCTCCCAAAACTCATGTGGCACACTGGGAGCCCACCCCAGTGTGCCCAATTGTTTTTTGTCCTGCATTCCATGCCGACATCGGGGTGCCCAATCCCTGTGTCAGCATCATGTACCCCCCCAACTCATAGCAGCACACTGGGACCCACCCTAGTGTGCCCAATTTTTAGTACCTGTAAATAAAGCCATCCCTGACCTCTTTTTTTTTTAACTGTAAAAAAAAACCCTTTCGTCTCCCCAGACCCCCTTCCCCATTCCCACCCTCCTACTGAGCACCCACCTCCCCTTACCCATACTTACCTCCAGAGGTTGATGCTGTCATCTTCTGAGGACCGGGACACGTCTGCACTCTTCAGAACCGACTGGCAAACTGAAGAATCAAAGGTAAGTGCCGTATAATAGTAGTCAATGGGGTTTTCAACTTAGGTTGATATCGCAACCACTTTTAGGAATTTTGACCCCAAATTTTCAGCATGGGGTTCTTGGGACCCCCACCTTGTGATCATTGTCACTGTCATTTTGTTACTCAGTCCCAAAAGGTTTTTTCGCGGTCACTGCACGGAATCACCTTTGGAGACCGATTAACAAAACGACAGTGCCACTGTTCATGAGGTGGGGTCCCAAAAAGCCCATGTTGCAAATTTGGTGAAAACATTCCAAAAAATGACTGCATTACAAGCGTGCATTGAGCAGTTTCTAAGCACACTCCTAACTTTGCCAATTTGTAATATTTTCACTCCAGATTTTCAACGTTGCCATTTTTTCACACTTCCTTGTGAACAGTACAGCTGTCATTTTTCACATCCTGCCTGAAATGTGTTTTTGCACCTGTGGTGCAGAATGGCACTGCTGCTCTGCGAAATCACCTTTCAGTATACGTGAACGAAATGAGAGTGGCACTCTTCATTGGGTGGAGTCCCAAAAAGGCCATGTTGAAAACGTGGTGATACAACTCCAAAAAATGGCTGAGTTACACCTGATCATTCAACATTTTCTACTCACGTGTGAAACTTTGGTAATTTTCAATATTTTCACTCCAAATTTTCAATATAGCCTTTTTATCACACCATCTCATGACCAGTACAGCTGTCATTTTTCACATCTTGCCCATAATGTCTTTTTGCACCTCTGGCGTGGAATACCGTTTTCCCATGGATTTGAAAGATTTCCCCTACAGGGTTCATGAGGTGGGGTGATAAGAAGACTATGCTCAACATTTAGTGTCAAAACATGAAAAAATCACAAAGTTATGCCTACTTGTTGCAGTTTCGGTATGCATGCTAGTAATTACAGAAATCTACAATATTGGGCCCAGTACTGTTTAATGTGTTTATAAATGACATTGGGGAATGGTACTCAAGGCAAGATGTGCCTTTTTGCTGATGATACCAAAATTTGTGGGCGGGTGGACACTTGGAGGGGGGGTACAGGATCTAAGGGATGACATAGCCAGACTGGAGAAGTGATCAGGGATTTGGCATCTGGGCTACAATGCCAAGAAGGGCAAGGTGATGCACATAGGGGCAAAAAACCCATGAGCAGAGTACTATATGGGAAAAGTGCAAGCAACCGAGTCTGAGGAAGAAAAAGACCTAGAGGGGGGGTAGCGATCACTAGTGACACGAAACATCCACACAATGCAAGAAAGCAGTAGCAAAGGCCAACAAGATGCTGGGATGCATCGTGAGGGGATTCAGTAGCAGAAACAGTGAGGTTATTCTGCCACTGTATAGGTCACTGATGAGACCTCACTTAAGAGTATGGAGTGGGAGGTACTGGCACCCGTACCTAAAGAAAGACATCAAACTGCTGGAGGAGGCGCAGAAGAGGGCAACTAAAACAATCTGGGGACAGCCGGACAAGTCATAGGAGGAGAGGCTGGAGTCCCTGCAGATGTACTCACTGGGGGAGAGGCTGGAGTCCCTGCAGATGTACTCACTGGTGGAGAAGCTGGAGTCCCTGCAGATGTACTCACTGTGGGAGAGGTTGGAGTCCCTGCAGATGTACTCACTGGGGGAGAGGCTGGAGTCCCTGCAGATGTACTTACTGGGGGAGAGGCTGTAGTCCCTGCAGATGTACTCACTGGGGGAGAGGCTGGAGTCCCTGCAGATGTACTCGCTGGGGGAGAGGCTGGAGTCCCTGCAGATGTATTCACTGGGGGAGAGGCTGGAGTCCCTGCAGATGTACTCACTGGAGGAGAGGAGGCGGGGCGGGGGGGGATATGATAGAGACCTTCAAGTACCTAAGTAGTATAAACAAGGTAGCATGGGAAGGGCTCTTCAGTGCAAGAGAAAATGCCTCCACCAGGGGACAAAGCCTAAGGCTGGTGGGAGGAAAATTTAGGAGGGATGTAAGGAAACACATCTTCACAAAAAGGGTGGTGACACCTTGGAACATGCTGCCCAAGGCAGTTGTGGCATCCAGGTCAGCAGGATCTTTCAAAAGAGCCTGGGACAGACACAGAGGGAGGAGGTAGGGGACAAGAAAATGGAAGGGGGGAGGGGAGAAGAGGGGACGCAAACATTGGTGATGGGATAAAATACAGGATCCCGACACAAATCGGGCAGGCAAGATAGGCCTGGAGGTCTCCTTCTGCCAGCTACTGCTTATGTTTTTATGTTATGCTTATATGCATTCCACATTTTTTTTTTATTATTTCTTCTTCTGCTCCATGGCCCTCTCTATCTGGAGGGAGCCCCAGCCCTGCCCCCGACATCCACCAGCTGATGCCGACCAGCTACCCCCAGGGCTTACCCCCCCAATGGAGTTGGCGGGGGGGCCCACCTCCACCAAGATCAGATCCAGTACAGTGGTCAGCGGCGTGACTATTCTGGGGCAGGACCAGCGAGCTCCCTCCATCATCCACCATGAGCTTTTTTCCTCCTGGTTTCTCCCCTTCAGGGGCAGAGTGTACAAGGACACAAGTAATGGTGCCACGTATGCTACCATGCATGCACCCCATCAGGCATCTGCCCTGCCTCTGACCCAATGTCTGCATAATCAGTGTGTCAGCCGCTGCTAGGGGCCAGGCATGCCCCAACAACTGGTCACCCCTCTTCCTGGAAAAGGAGAGCTGTCCCAGGGACATTCGATCCTTCTCCTCCCCTGCTGACCCCCAGTGGCCTGCGCTTGCTCCTGAACATGGGGTTGCCAGAATGGCACCCAGTGCCTCAACCCTCAGCACCACTGGGCCAGCGATGCAGCTGCTGTCCAAAATATGACAGCTTGTCAGAACATAGCTCAGGCCGGCCTGGTGGCGCTGAGGGTTGAGGAGCTGGACGCCACATCTCGCACCACGCTGGCGACCTGGGTTTGGGAATGGACTCGGGCCACCGGAGGCTGGTGGGGAGAAGGAAGGATTGAGCGTCCTACGACAGCTCTCATTCCTTCGGGGTGGGTGAGGGATGTGCGCCACGCTGCAATGACACCCAGCAGGCTGGGTGTTCAGAAACTTCTGAGCATTAACATTGGGGAGAGAGACGGCGGACGTCTGCACGTTAGTGCGCTGACGTCACTGCACGTGTGGCTCTTCAATGGGGCAGAAACAAGAAAACTCAAGGGTGTCTCCTCCTCCTCTATGAAGCTTCCCCAAGCTTCAATTACCTTCTGTAGTCGGATCCCCCAACCAGATATTGGTTCCGTGGGCTGAATAGAGGACCAGTTCTGCGGCCCCACCCTCTGAGGGAAAGCCAGGGGTGACCGAGGGATCACGGCAGAGGCAGATAGTGGAGGCTTAGGGGCCATGACTACAGCGGATACTTGGAGGAGAACCCTACAAAAAAAAAAGAACATAGCTCAGGCAGGCTTTTCCTCCCACCAGAAGTTCAACTAACACAATACACACCTGCCACATAAACCACACAAGGAAACATTCGGCATTGACAAATGGTTAAGATTTATAACACGTCTTGGTAATCCATCTAAAAAGTCTGTATAAAAAGCATTTGCCTCTCCCCAGTTAACTTCACAGCACTTTGTTTATGACATGACAGACTGTGATGTCCTGAACAGCTGTTGTGTGGTCAGCAGGGGCAAGTCAGATGCATTGTGAAAGACTCGTTGAAATAAATACTGCATTATCCGTAATATATAGTGGACAAACACCAGGAAAACGTACAAAAAAACTAGAACACATTAAAGTTAAAACATCGCTGCTGTAAATCTAATGGTGTTTAAGCTTTTTTACTACAGTAGAAACCTGCTCTTTAAGGATTAAAAGGTCACGGCAATGCCGGGCTAACGGGCTCTAATTGCAGCCTATGATTCAGGGTTTCGGAGACAGCACAGAGGGAGACTGCAGGTGATAGCATTGAAGCCACTGGCACTATAAAAAATGTTAGCCAGCTGGAGACAGAGAGGGAGTAGGAAGAGGATGATAAAAGATTAGGGTTTTATGGGAATTAGCTGACTTTTGGAGAGGCTCTACAGCCGCACCATTTTTGTTTGCCTGCCAGGTTACTTCCTGAAGAACCCCATCCTTCAACCAGCCCCCCCCCCACCTAAAAAAAGTTAAAAGGACTGGCTAATAGAGGCACGAAACATAAGACCATAGGAAATACTGGATGAAAACAGAAAAAGCCAGGGTCCACTGCTTTGGTCTTCTGTCAGATTACTTTATGTAGACCCCTTGAACTCCCTCTAGACAAGGTAAAAGGATCGACTGACAGCCACTAAACACAGCACTATAGAAAATGCTCGATGGAAAAAGACCAAAGGCCCATCGTGTCTGTCTTCTGCCATTCAGACAGCAGCAGCAGCAGCAATCAACTTTGGGAAAACATTATAGAGCGAGACAAGAGTGCCCGATGACTTAAAGCGCTCCTTTCCTCTGCACTAGAGACACTCCTATTCCGTGGAGAGTGTTTCATGTGCCTCTGCCCTGGAAACAGGCATGTTCGGGGGAAACAGTTTAAAAAAAATGTTAATATATGGATTGATCTTGATCAGTAATATATTAATACAGCTGCTGAGACCACTCTGACGGGTTGTACAAGTGGTCTCACTCACATTCTTAGGGTGTCAAAACAGCTCACCTTCAGTTTGTGGGTTTTCATACCCTAAGAATGTGCATGAAACCACTCATACAACCATATAAGTTCTCAGCATCAAAATGAACCTACAAATTAGAAACCCTCCCCTTCCCCAATGAATTAAAAGCTGCTCCCAGTGACGTCATTCTCTAGGAAGGAACTAAGCCAACCTGGGATTACAAGATACAGCGCAGCACAGCACTTCCCAGTTGCACCACTGTCTTTGGGAGCTTGTCTCATATGTTTACCACTTGCTGGGTGAAGAAATGTTTCCTTATGTCACCCTTAACTCAGTCCCCCCTACTAATGAGCTATTAGCACCAAAACATATGAGGCAGAAAATCTACTTGTTTTTGAAAGTAGTCCCTTATTTCTTTTTATCTATTAATTTTTTTCCCTATATCCGCAATAAATGGTTTTCTACCTAACAGTACTAGGTGTGATGTGAAAAGCAGTGCTTTACCTGGAAGCAGACAGATCTAGTTCTATTTCTACTACATTATCAGCATGTGACCTCACTCATTGTTGCTTCACAAGCCCTGCTGCCTGATTGGTAACATGTGTCACGAGTTAGCCATCCAGCAGCAGGAGACTGGCTCTTCCTGGTTACTACTGATGTCACAGACATTGAGGTCACATGCTAATGATGTAAGAGGAGGAACAGAACTAGCTATGTCAGCCTCCAGGTAGAGTGTTGTTCCATACATCATACCTGCAGCTGTCAGGTGGAAAATCTTTTTTTTTGTAATTGACAATTTTATTAAAAGTTTAAAAGACAAAGAACCAACAAAACATGCAATACAATAATCGTAGCATACAGTCAAATTATCCTTAAATTAAAATAAAACATTATAAATCCTTGAACAATAAAACTAATGCATAGTAAAAATTCCTGACCAGTGTGATCACTATATTCTTAGGTAGCATTTTTGCAGAAGAGTTTAAAACGGGTTCCGGATATCTAGGAATTTCTCTGTTCTAGCACTACAAACAAAAGCCAACCTTTCATATCCTACTCTGGTGGACATATCCTCAAGCCATTCAGACAGGGTCGGGGATGAGGTTTGTTTCCGCCTTCTAAGAGCTATATTCTTGGCTGAGATCAGCACGGCCAGTAACCATAAGATATTAGGATTAGACCATAAATCTAGGTCAGAAGTTATGCCCAACATTACTAGTTTATCAGTTGGTACAATCTTTTTATTCAGAATTTGTTTGCAGGTAGAAAACCTTCTGATCAGCTAAATAGAACAGATATAAAGAGCGACAGCGGACTACTTCTGAGAGTTACTATACATCCTGGGCAGTACACTACCTGTTTAAAGAGCAGCTGATGCCTTTGGGAAAACTTTGGAAAGCCTAATATTTAGACACAATTCAGCTTGGATTTCATGTTTCTTCTATAGATTTTTCCTCTCCGTTATTTCTTACTGAACAAGTTACCATAAAAACAGGGGGCCGGATTTTCCAAGGGTGGCACAAGGTTTGGATCAAGCCCTGTGCTGCCACACCTAGTTTCCGGTGGTGCGCCAAATGGGTCTGCTGCAGCTGTGTCCGATTTTAGTAGGCTGGATGCAGTTGCGACAGTTTATCCAATTTACGTCAACTTGCGCAAAATATTTGGTACCAGCACCGTGAAAAGGGTGCCCAGGATCGATGCAAGCCAGACTACAAAAACGCTGGTCTAACGTGCAGCAGTTGCTGCACCAGACAGAAAATCCTGTTAGTTTGCCGTAAGCCCAGTGCGCCATATCTTTGGTGAACCTGCGGCTTGCAGCTGTTGGACCCTTTCCAAAATCTGGCCACGGATCTCAATCCCTTGGAGTTCATCTGCCTCTACAGCTTATTCCTAACTTGAAATCATAATGCTGTGTTGTGACGTCACAGTCTGTTGCTATGGGACTAACAGTGATGTCACAAGCAGAGTAGTATGACATCAGGTTGGAAAGAACAACAGGACCCGATGAATCCCCATGGAGTAACTATCCTGTTTTCATGCATATGAGCTCAGTTATAAATAACAGGGACAAGGAATACAGAGTTAAAAAGAAACAGAAGCTGCTTGGTGTCCAAATATTAAAGTTCATCCCAAGGCATCGGTGGCTCTTTAAAGGGGAAACTGTCACCACTGAGGGCCCCCACACTAAACTGTGGGGCTGCTCCCAGTGTGTACTTTGTATGCAAAAACATTTTGGTTTATTTACTGTTTATTGCAGTTTTGTAGATTGTATTAGACTAATTTTGCTTAGTTGCAGGCTGACATCTTTTGTTACTACAAATCCCAGAGTCCTGTGCAGCCGACATCAGAGCAGCAGGCACCAATGATAAAGTTCAGTAACCTGCACTTAGGATGACCTACGGCTCCCTGTAACCCCCTTCCCACCAGCAGAAATTCAGAGCAAAATGCCAGAAATGCTATGGGCAATGCTGCTTGAGCCTGCGTCGACGGTATTGCCGACGAGCATCAGCGTCATGGCTAGCGGTGGAGCGGGGGAAACTGCAACGTATGGTAAGTGTAATCGAGTAATTGCTGTTTATAAAAGGCCCTGTCCACACTAAGGCTCCTGTAATGTTTCAGGCATATGAAACCATTACAGGAGCCCCTAAACACAGTTCGTGTCCACACTGGTAACATTTTCAAACCATGTTAGAAAACAGTTTTTAAACCCTCATTGTAACAGGTCTTTAGCACGGTTTTCAAAATAATTTGAAATGGAGCACGGTTACCTGACCAGTGTGAATGGGAGTCAGTACCGTGTTCGGCGGCTACAGCCGGTTGGTCCTCCGGCATGGTTCGTAAACCGTGTTTTCCTGCTATGGAATCTCCCTCCAGTGTGGACGGATTTCAATTATTTTTAAAAATGGGTCAGTTGCAGTGCGGATGTGATAGCACATTAAGCCCTAAACTGTTTTTAAAAAACATTATTTTATTTATACATTTTATTTATTGAAATGTTTCACCAGGAAGGCACACTGAACAACAAGTTGCTCGTCTCATGGTGCGACCTGCCGGGGGAGGGAGAGTACAAGTGGATATGAGATTATACATACAATTTCAGTTTAAATACATGAGAATATTAGGTACAGAGGCTTGAACAACAATATCGCCAATCACTGTTGGAATGGCGTTGCAATTAAGAACAAGTAAACAGTACAATTGAATAATTAAAGTGCTATGGGAAGGAAAAGTAAGTGGGACAGGGGAAATCAGCTGTGGGAAGGAGAAGCAAGTGAGACCGGAGGAGCCAGGACTTTACCAGTAAAAACAGGTGCAAGGCCTGGTTGAGTGAGACATTTGACACAGGACTAGGGCAAGCTGAAGTAATGGCTCTGAGGGAGGTGATTTTATACAGAGCATATAGGTAACAGGGGCCTAATTAGTGCAGTGTGGTACTATGGAAGGGCGGGAGGGGAGGTTGGGTAGGGTAGGAAGGGGCAAATCAATGCTAGAACTAAACCACTCCAGGATGCTGAGAACCCTGCCAGGGGCAGAACTGGGCGATGACATTGAGATGGGAAGATGGGGGGCAGCAGATGTGAGACAGAGGAAAGGGGAGTTGAGCAAATGGGTAGAATAGGGGGTGAAGGGAAGGAAGAGATGTGCTTAGAACTGACTCCTCCAGGATGCTGAGAACCCTGCAAGGGGGCAGAACCAGGCAAGGACATTGGTTAGAGAAGATGGGGGAAGGCAGATGTAGGACAGAGTTATAGGTAAGGGGAGGGCTTAGTGGGTGGGGGATAGGGTGACGTGCTGGGGAGCAGATGTAAAGGACGTAGTTATCATAACCAAACTGTACTCAGTGTGGACTGAGCCAAGCAGGCAGCAGGAATGGTGCAGCAGTTATAATTAATACTTCTATAAGGCAATTGGACTACACAATGAATATTCCTACAAAACAAGCATTTGTCATTGCTAAATGCTTTCTTGCAATGTGTAGTCTAACCGTGCTCACCTACTCTATGGCGAAAAAAATCTACCTTGGCCTTGCACCTTCTGGGGTCTCAACTCTGTTACAACACCAGATTAACAACTGGTGCCCTAGGAGATCCACGCTACAGCTACTGAAAGTCCTCCACTGTCACACTTCACAGGGACAGCGCTCTTTTGCTTATCGAGCGCCACTCTGGTTCAATGGCCTCAGCCCCACCATCTCCTCTGCCCCAATAATCGGTATGTTTAAAACTAGGCTCCGGGACTATCTCACTACCAACAGCTCCTGTGACTGCCCAACTTAACCTTGTTTCTCCACTTCCCTTCCCTAATGGTCCTCCCCTTCCCTCCTCACTGGATTCTACCCTCACATCTTGGTATACCCAATGCTGTACTTTTCACCCTCTCCCCACCCTTCCTACATTCCTTCTCCCCCCCCCCTCCCCTCTTCCCTCTCCCTATGACTCTGGCACTCCTTATCTGTTGTCTATTTTCTCTGACAAATGCCGCTGGCTGCCTTGATACAATGCTGCCCTTGAATTGTATTAATTTGTACTCTGTTTGCAATGTCCACATTGTTGTAATGTCTGTCTTGATGTTCCCCATAATTTGTATTTCTCTGCGTGGAACCTTTGTAAAAGAGCCAAGGCTCAAAAGGTATTTGTAATCCTAGTGTAACCCCCCCTGCAAATGGGGGTTCCCAAAAGACTTCCAGGAGCTTGCTTGAATGCTCCAAGCCTGAATGGTGTTTGGCGTTTAAGCCATTTATCAGTGAGTGTTTTTAGAGCCTCTGGTACTGTCTCTTTAAGAGCTGTCTGCTTGCAGACATAATTAGTTTGTATGGGGGGACTGTGTGTTTCTTTGCTTGAGTACCACTCGAGCTGCTGCCAATTCACTCCATTTTTGCAGTCACTAGGAGTGCAAAGGGAATCTATCTGAAAGATGTAACTGTTTGCCAGAAATCATTTAGAGTAATAATGAAAATACAGTTTGTCTAACCTGCTTTCTTTGCAGTCAGAACTGTGTTTGCCTAGTTCCCCATTCTAGTTTTGAACTGCTGAACTGGACCAATCAGTGTGGGTTAAGGTAGCTCTAAAATGGTGCCTTGGACGAATCAGAACTTGGACTCGTAATCTGAGCCAGCCACAAGAGGATTGTATGGGCAGCGACTCTGGGAGATGTAGTTTGGACTTCAGCGCCTTTTTGGACCAACAGGGGCAGTCTATTGTGAGTGACAGCCAATCCAGCCAAGAACTGGGAGGAACTCAAAGGAAGTGCCCAGTTTTGTCTGCTGGAGTTTCAGTTGAGCTCTGATAGTGAAGAGGGAAGGAGCCCTGTGCTTTTTCGGTGTGCAGTTTTAGTCGGGAAAGCGTGTATAGGCCCAGAGTTCCGTCTGCAGCTTGTGTAACTGCTTGTTAGGACTGAATCCGTCCTGTGAAGAGAATCACAGGATATCTGAAGAGTAGAAACCAGGCTCACCCTGTGAAGACTAGAAATTGCTGAATTGCACTCGGTCTGTCAGGAACTGAATCTGCTGTGTGTTCTCCCGGGTATTGTGCAGTAGTGCGATCGGGATAGAAGCAGCTGCCTGGTATAGTACTTTCTTTTACCATATAAATGTGTGAGGAGAGGCTTGTGTAGCTCAGTGAATCCTGCTGCCATTAAAGGACTTTTGCCTGTTGCAGTTTGCCATATAAATGTGTGAGAGTCTCGTGGAGCTCAAGAGTAGCCCTACTGGCGTTGAAGGACCTATCTTGTTTGGAGGTCGTGAGTACTAATTCAGAGTCGCTCCCTGTTGAATTGCCACATTGAATCCAAATGGAATTACTGTACTGCTGACTGTTTAACTAATTTTCTTTTCTCTGTGAAAGGGCCCCTACCAGCTGCCACAGTTTGGACTAGCCACTAGGGCTTGGGTACCTAGGGACAGTAACTGGTAGGGAGTAGGCTCTGCACAGAGCCATAGGTAGATGAGTAAAGTGATAAGCTAATTAACCTGATTTCCCCTGTCCTTGTTATATTCCCCTAAATAAATCAGAGCTGCTTGTTTCAGCAAAAGTTATACTGCCTGAGGTATTTGTCTATTAAAGTATTGTACTGTGATTGTTGCACTGTATCTTATTTTACAGGAGGTCCCAGTGCCTGAACCAGTCCTGGGGGAAGTGTATACTGTGAGTGTATTCTGATATATTGTGTGGGCCACTAGTGGGAAGAAGGAGGTTGCAGTGTCCCAGAGGGCTGTGACCAAGTTAGTTTAACTATTGCAAACCCTGACCTCTGGGTGGAGGCACCTGACATCGGATCCAGGCCCCTCAACCTGTTAGTGGCAAATCAGGCAGGGGTAGTAGCCCCTGGGATAGCGCCATCTAGGGGTTACACTAGACTTGATAAATAAAATAAATAAATAGAGCTTTAAAGTACTCCTGATGTTATTATGACAAATTTGAAAAATATAATCTTTAGACACAATTTAGCCTTCAGTTCACATCTTTTTTCTAAAATTGTCACCCTTTTATCATTTGCATGGAAACAGGTTGTCTGCCCTATTTGCTCTGTCTGCTTGTCTACTTCTGCAGTCACAGTTCTGTTTACGAGCTCCCAATCTGTTGCTGTGCCAATAAAGTATGATGTCATAAATGGCATTATGATGTCATGTGTAGACAAGCAGTCACAGCTAATAAAGTCCAAGGGACATTAATCTTGTTGTTATGTCACTTCCCTCAGTAATAAAGAAAAAAGGAGAACAACACTGCAGAAATATAATTCAGGCTTTATGGCACAGAGGACAAAAGTACAGAACTGTAAAACAATGGGTTGCAGGTTCAGTTCCTCTCAGGGCCACAGACGATATTGTCTAAGAAGATCTGAGCTATAGTACACCTCTAGCCATCCCAGTGGCATGGAGGACTGTGGTGCTAGATGCTTCACATCCCGCCACACCAGTGACCTGGGTTCGAGAATGGACCGAAGTCAATTACAGGCTGCGGTGGGGGGGGGGACTGAACATCCTCCTATGGCTCTGCTCCTTCGGGGGAAAGGTCAGTGTGTGTACCACTGATTGGTTACCATCTAGCGGAGGCTAAGTGCCACAGCAGAAGTCACCAGCACTGAAAGCCAGAGGCGGGCATTTAGAACGTGCACCATCTTCAAGGTCTACGAGCACACCTTTGCTCACCACCGGCTCTGACTCAAGGGGAGTAGCGGGCAGACAAGAACCCCTGTCTGCAGAATGAGGATGATGCGACCCTGAAGACACTGCACCACCACCATCCATGGTACCCACTCACACAGTGAGGTAACACATAGATGGGGTACGTTCTGAAGGTGGTGTGACAGGGTTGGGGGTCTACTGCAGAAGGGGGCTGATGGGGAGGGGCAAGAGGATAAAGTCCAAATTAAAAAAAAAAGAACGGCAAAAACATATAATTTATAAACTGAACGGTGTCTAAATCTTACATTTTTCAGTTATCCAGCTGGTGTCAGGGGCCCTTTAAAGGGAACATAAACAATATGAAATTTAAAGGGACATTGTCATCCTTTTTTGCATCATATCATTTCCAGCTAAAAACACATGTTTTATGTCTGCTTGTCTGCTTCCCTTCTCTAAAATTCACTGATTTTGCTGGTTGTTTTCTCTGCCTCCTTTCTTAGTAAAACAGTAATGCACGCTAATACTGTCATTCTATCCACCCTTGTTTTTTCAACCCCTTGATTTGCTCTTCTTGCTTCCTTCCTGAAGGTTAGGAACACCCCCAAACAGCACAGTGCCTCATGATGCATTAGTCTCCTCTGCTCCCACTGCATAATGAGCAGCTAGACTGTGGTGGGGTGTTCTTAAGTCCAGAAAAGATGCAGTGGGAGCTGATCAAGGAATGTAAACAAACATGTTTTGTGTAGTAAAACCACTATGTTGGGCTGTCATATTTTTCACTTTTAAAAAGAAAAAATAAATCAGAATCACACTACCAGCAACATCAGCAATCTCTACATAATATGAACAATCACAACATGCGTTTTTTTAAACTATGGCCACTTTGAGGCCTAAGGGAGTTGACAGTGCCCCTTTATTATAGATGGTGCACTCCCCTGACCAATTACAGTGCTTCTTTCAGTTATGCATCAGCTACTATTATTGCCATAAGAGGCCCTCCTAAGCGACTACATCTGATGTCTTCTGTTCACTATTGACATGCTGTTAACCTATCTGATGCCGTTATATCTGCATTCTGTGTGCTGAGTATTTTTTCCACCACTATTTAGTGCTTTCAAACAGATGCTCTCCAGACTCCTGTCTGTAACTAGAGGAAACCACTATAAGTGGGAAACACATACACACACATGCATACACACACACGTGCACACACATGCGCATGCGTACACACACACACACACACACGTACACACACACATGTGCACACATACACATGCGTGCATGCGTACACACACATACGCATGCATATGTACACACACGCGCACGCGTACACACACGTGCATGCGTACACACACATGCGCACATGTACACGCACACGTACACACACACGTATATACACACACACACACATGCGCACACGTACACACACACACACGGAGAGAGTGTGGGGCTTAATGTTGAGCTTCAAAGTCTGATGATGATGTCTATTAAATGGCTAATGGGCAGAAAATCCATGTCATTGGTGGGGCAGCCTCCTTCCAGCTTCACAAAGTTTAGGTCCATCAGCCAGCTTAACGCTGTCATCATCAGCCTTCCCAGCACTGGATTTTGAGTAGCAAGCCTCCTACATTTCTACATCCATTGGCTTATATAGCACACACTTCCACAGCCCCTACACTGACTGAGCACCACCAATGTGTACGCTTTGTGTATGTGCACAAGCAAACATATAGGGTTCTAACGCATTAATGAGTGGATTGCCTATGTGCAGCATACCTGAGGTGCGTAGGCTACCCTACTTGAGAATGCCATGCAGCGGGGACCAGTGCACCACTGGGCGGAATTCACTACAGGAGCATGAGTGTCATGTGCACTGGATCTCCTGACCTCCTAAGCAGCTACGCATCGTATGCGGTCCAGAGGCGTGCCAGGGGGCGCGCTCGCACTCCGTGACATTCACTAAGGTGCAGAGTGTTAGGCCAGGGAGGCGGAAGCTACGCAATGAGGGACCCAACTGTATCTTTTACTTGCCCCCCCAATGGACACCTGCTAGTGGCCTGAGCACAGGGACCATGCAATACTGCTGCCCTAGCCCACCAGGCTGCCGAGGAGGGTTGAGGTAGCCATTTGGGCAGTCACCCACTGCACCCAGATTCCCGGGCTCTGTGCCTTCCCAGGATCCCCTACACATGCTCAGTGGGGAATCCACTATGGATCCGTATTGGGCATCACACTGGATACCCATCTGCACCCTGCGATCCACCCATGTGCAGCTGCGATCCACTCCCACACAGCTGCGCACCAGGGGGCAGGGACAGGGACAGGTACCCTGCAGGTGCTCACAGTTGTGAATACCCTGAACCTGTCTGGGGCTGTGTAGCTACATGGGCATTATACACGCATTGTGTGCATATAACCTGTGCCTTCCTGCATACAGCCCATAATGAGTGGCAGCAGTTTTAATACAGGCAGTAGGAAAGGTGCAGTTAGTTAAAAGAACTACTACTAAGGTGAGAGTCTGTGCAGGGGCAAAGATGAGCTGGGCTTGAAGTAGGGTCTTCAAGGAAGATGGGAAGGAAGCAGCGCAGGTGGGGGGAAGGATGTAGGGGAAGCCTATGAGAGAAAGCAGTGTGACCACCTGAGATTTTAGACAGCAGAATGAAAAATGAGTGATAGTTAGCCCCTACTGTCCTGAACAAGCTGAAAGCATTTCTTCTGCTCCACCTTATCAAATCATGTTACTGTTAAAAAAAAAAATAATATTGGGGCAGCCTGTTAGTGCAGCGGTAGCGCTATTGCTTGCAACATCAATAACGCAGGATTGGGAATGCACCCCAGCCATAAGGAGGTTCTCCAGGGGAGGCAGATTGAGCATCCCACAGTTTCTTCTCCTCATTAGGGAGGAAGGGGCCACCACCACAGCCGGTCCAGGCAGGCAGTGCAGTTTGGGAGAAAGCAATGCCAACTGGCTGGATCAATGCACGCACCCACTTTCAGCCTAGCCTGGCATTTCTGAGGGAGTGGGAAGAAACACGGGGAGAAAATGTCCAGCAGTGCACGAGATAATGTGCCGATGGTACTCTCGAGCTCCGACACGCTGACTGTCTACCTGCCCCCAGAACTATGTTGTTTGTTGGGGAGCCTGGGCAACTCCCCACTGCCCCACCTCCAAGGGGGAAGTCCAAGGTAAGAGTGGGCAGGGTATTTTATTTATTTATTTATTTTATTCATTCAATCTTGGATTACAATGCCTTTGAGCGGGAGACTACTCTTTTACATAGGTTCCACGTCGTAAAGGATGAGTATACATATACTGTGGGTTTAGGAGTATCTAACTAGGTGAGTAAACATAGACAAAAATACATTGTAAATAGGAAACAGAGATGGCTTTAACACTAGGATAATTCAGGTAACAGTAGCAGCCTAGGTGGCATTGTCAGGTAAAAGACAGTAAGCAGCTATCCAGGAAGGAGAGTAGGGGGCACAAAGTGGGGGGGGGGGCATGATGACTGTTTAGGGGGCGATGGGAGAGGAGAGTGCAGGGTATTGCAGGGCAAAAAACGGGGATAATTCGGGGTAGAAGGACAAAGTAGGAGTAGCGAGGAGATGGTAATAACCTGAAAGGTGAATAAGACCTGGGTCAGAAGTGGGTGTGTGTGGAGTAATTAGAAAGTACAGTCACAGAAACTTCTCTTCAGTAGGTGTTGTCTTAGTTTGGTCTTGAAAAGCCCCAATCTCTGTGTGGCATTATGTTCAGTGCCGAGGTTTTTGAGCCAAAGTGGTGCCTGATAGGCATATGATCTTTGGGATAAGTGGCAGAGAAGGTGAGGGTGAGGCTGGGAAGTCATCTGGTATTTGCAGATTGGGGCAGCTGTGGGATGGGAACAAAATATGAATAAAAATATATATATATCAGCATGAATGAAATGAAATCACTTGTGGCACTGGTCTCCTGTGGTTTAGTGGAGCACTGTTTTTCCACATATACATCCCAATTAATGAAATTTCACAGTTCGTTAAGGCATGCATTTGCTGTTTTATTTATGTATTTGAAATTTTTGAACAAGAAAGGCACTCTAAGCTGTGATAGCTTTTCAGGTATGTCCTGGGGATGCGCTCCAGTAACCTGTTTTAATGATGGGGAAATGCTGATCTGGAAACCAGGGACATTCCCCTGTTCTGCATCAGTAAGTGTGATGGGAGTGGGTTCCATTAACCTGTTTTAATGATGGGGAAATGCTGATCTGGAAACCAGGGACATTCCCCTGTTCTGCATCAGTAAGTGTGATGGGAGTGGGTTCCATTAACCTGTTTTAATGATGGGGAAATGCTGATCTGGAAACCAGGGACATTCCCCTGTTCTGCATCAGTAAGTGTGATGGGAGTGGGTTCCAGTAACCTGTTTTATTGATGGGGAAACGGTGGTCTGGAAACCAGGGACATTCCCCTGCTCTCTGCATCAGTAAGTGTGATGGGAGTGGGTTCCAGTAACCTGTTTTATTGATGGGGAAATGGTGGTCTGGAAACCAGGGACATTACCCTGCTCTGCATCAGTAAGTGTGATGGGAGTGGGTTCCATTAACCTGTTTTATTGATGGGGAAACGGTGGTCTGGAAACCAAGGACATTCCTGCTCTCTGCATCAGTAAGTGTGATGGGAGTGGGTTCAGTAACCTGTTTTATTGATGGGAAGCGGTGGTCTGAAAACCAGGGACATTACCCTGCTCTGCATCAGTAAGTGTGATGGGAGTGGGTTCCATTAACCTGTTTTATTGATGGGGAAACGCTGGCCTGGAAACCAGGGACATTCCCCTGCTCTGCATCAGTAAGTGTGATGGGAGTGGGTTCCATTAACCTGTTTTATTGATGGGGAAACGGTGTTCTGGAAACCAGGGACATTACCCTGCTCTGCATCAGTAAGTGTGATGGGAGTGGGTTCCAGTAACCTGTTTTATTGATGGGGAAACGCTGGCCTGGAAACCAGGGACATTCCCCTGCTCTGCATCAGTAAGTGTGATGGGAGTGGGTTCCAGTAACCTGTTTTATTGATGGGGAAACGCTGGCCTGGAAACCAGGGGCATTCCCCTGCTCTCTGCATCAGTAAGTGTGATGGGAGTGGGTTCCATTAACCTGTTTTATTGATGGGGAAACGGTGTTCTGGAAACCAGGGACATTACCCTGCTCTGCATCAGTAAGTGTGATGAGAGTGGGTTCCATTAACCTGTTTTATTGATGGGGAAACGGTGGTCTGGAAACCAGGGACATTACCCTGCTCTGCATCAGTAAGTGTGATGGGAGTGGGTTCCATTAACCTGTTTTATTGATGGGGAAACGGTGGTCTAGAAACCAGGGACATTACCCTGCTCTGCATCAGTAAGTGTGATGGGATCCTTTATTTCCACCTAGACAGTGACCAGAGATGGGCATAAGGTACCTTGGTTTAACGTCTCATCCAAAGGATGGCTGGTCGACAGGGCAGTACCCACTGCTCACACCGCACGACATTGTCAGTGATGGGTATTACCCCAAGTACCTGATGTGGGGCTAGAACCCACAAACTTCGGATCTTCTGGCCCCAGAGAAGAGTGTGCAACCTGCTGAGCCATTGACATTGACTAAGTGTAGTCTGTCACTGCACTAAGGAGTCCGTGTACAGTATATGTTCCCAGTGGGACTGTTATCTAATAAGAGGTCACTGAAAACCATATTTTTGCATGCGTCCGTATGGACTATTTTTTTACACTTTTGACTTCACATACAGATACTTAAGAATTGTTATTTAATTATGTAGTTAAATTTCATTTACTTTCTATTTTATTCCCCCTCCACCACAGCGCCTGCCTTCCCTCAAGGATCTCCCAAGGCATTGTGCCCACCAGGTCTCCAGGATATGAGTCCCTCATGCATTTGCTATGCCATCACCCTCGGATTACCCCTGAGTGGGGTGGGAGGCCTACCCCCAAGCCTCCCATTTATCATCAAGTGTTGTCCGGACTCGTGCGACCCCTCTCCGGTCCTGGTCTTGTGATGCTGGGGCCCATCTCCAGGCATAGATGCAGGTGATTTTCTGCTTTTCCTGGGGAGTGGTGTGTGTCCGACGTCAAGGTGTTCCCGCCGACGTCCACCACTCCCAACCCTGTCTGCTTGCTCCACATGCTTGCTGTACCTCTGGCTTCCACCAGAGGCCAGCCAAATACTGAGACTGTACCCTCCCGAGAGGGAGAGGAGAGCTGTCCTCTGGATGCTCAATCCTCTCCCTTCCCTACCGATACTTGTTTATTTTATTAACAGCATGGACCCATGGGATATCAAGTACCTATTTTTATTTGGGACTCGGGATTAATAAAAACGATTAATGATGCACGCCTATAAAAGACTGAAGTCAGAGGATTAAGACACTGAAGTACACAGCTGTTTCAGATAAACACTGTTTCAGTAAAACGTTAAAATTGCACAAAGGCTAACAAAATTGCATCTATTCGAAGCATTCCATTACCAGGCAGCAGCAAAGGAGGGGAACCCCTTTCCAACCACAGATGTTTTATTTTCAGGTATCTTGTAGTCTGACAGTACCAGTGTGACCAGCCTCTGAGTCGGAGTTCCCCAAATGACCTCGCTGCTAGCAGCTCCGTTAGACCCTCTTGCCACCATCCTCCTGATGAAGGTCAACGTGGAGTGGGTCAGAGAGTCCTGGCAACCGTCATGGAGACAGTACTGGGATTTTCTTGTTGATGTGGCCCTTAGCCTACCCATCATCCCGTGCAGCACCACGGCATGCCTACACTGACCCTGTACACGTGCAGCAAACCATGTAAAGGGAAGCAAGCTCCCCGCCCCACCCCAGGGGTCGCTAATGTGGCAGGACTCAATGCCACCCCTCACCAGCTGGGAGAGCTGCTGTGAGGCAGCGCCACCCCAGCCTCCTTCGCTGCCCGAGTCGGCACCCGAATCCTCTCCAGCCCCAGGTAGCTGCACCATTGGACAGCCTCAAACACAGATTTATTTATTTATTTTTAAATTATTCCTTTTCCTCTCCTGGAGTCCCTGGCCTCGGTGGCATCCCTAAGCCCCATCACTGACCCTTCTTGTGGACGTATGGGTTAACCACCACTTGCCCGAGCCATCTTTGTCAGGTGGCCTACCATGTAGGGTTATGTGGGGCCTGTGGGAGATGCTGAGTGTGCCGGGGTAGGTTCATCCCTTTTTTGCCCATCGGATACTACGCATGATACAACAGCATGTGTGGGACTTGATACACATATGTCCATTCCTGAACCCGGGTCTCCAGCATGGATGGACGTAAGGTGTCCAGAGCCTCAGATGTCTATGTCACTGGGCCAGCTAAGTCAATCACAGATTTTTTTTAAATGGAAGAACAGTATTCATTGTTTAACATGTCCTTACCATGTAAGTGCTGTTCTGAAAATGAAACATGTCCCGGAAAATGAGAGGCCCATCCACAAGAATCTTTGTCTTGGTGAAGAGGCTCATAAGGCCATTACTAAAATTGGGTCCACCAGATAAACACGTGGTCAAAACCCACACAGTCAAAAAGTGTGCTGCACAGACACCATGAAAGCACACTGTCGAAAACCACGCTAATGTAAACTAACTACAAACCGCGCAAGCTTTTGACCGTGCGACTTTTGAACGTGCGTTTATTTTTTGAGATCTTTATGGTATCTGACCAAAAACCTGGGATAATCTGAACAAGAGCTGAGACTACTTATTCCAGGGTATAAGCTCTTAAGGAAGGACGGGGAAAAGAGGAGGGGGTAGGGGTAGAGTCACTGCAGATACGGGTAAGGTAAGGGGGAAAGAAAGGAAGAAAAGGGTAGGAGTAGAGTGCAGACCACCAAATCAAATAGCAGAGGTTGGTTAAACTCTGGAGAGGTATGTAGACAAGTAGTTTTGATGGGTGACTTTCTGGACATAGACTGGGAAATGCCAGTGACTGGGAGCCAGAAGGGGCAAGGATGACTGAGGACTACAGTGGGTATGTAGGGTTACAACAAGGGAAGGCAGTACTAGACCTGATGATGTCCAATCAATATATAATTCGGAATAGTATAGTGGAGGCACCAAATGGCCAGAGTGACCACTGTATCATGAAATTAATCATGAAGTGGGGGTCTGAGTAGGTGAACTCTGACACACAGGCACTGGACTTCAGGAATGCAGATTTCAAGGATGGGAGAGAAAATGGGAGGCAGTGCAACACAGTGTCAAGAACATTGTGCTGCAAACCTGGAGAACTGGGTTTGAATCTCACAGTCACCATTTGCATACTGTGTGACCATGAGAAAGTCATTTAACTTCCCTGTGCTCCCAGGATGCAGCTGGAAACAAGCCTCCCCTTAGTGTGTCTTCCCTGGCCAAAAACTGTAACAAACAAAAAAAAAGGCAGGAAAGACTCGGACTTCTATAAGGTCAAGAGAGTGAAGGGGAAGTAGGCAGGAGTGCAGGAGGCTATTACAGAGGCCACCCAAGGCTGTGTCAGGACCATAACAAAAAGTCTAAAAAATGTAGAAAATTCATATGCTTTGGTGGACAGGTAAGGCAGGATTTTAGGGACAAAAAAATGAATGTTTGGAACTTACCAGATGGAATAGAGTAAGACAAACCCGGCGCAGTATAAGGAGGAACTGCGTATAAGTAAAAAGCACAGCAGGGAGACAAAGGCAGTCTGGAAGCAAGTGAGAAAGGGTCAGGAGAATGACAAATCCTTCACTTTCAAAGGTAGCAGTGCAACAAAATTGGGTAAAAAATTTTACCCCACCTTTTTTTTTTACTATAAAACATTCCAGGCATCTTCCAGTTTTATTTGGTGGTAAAATGTCCTAATTCCACCAAAATGTGAGTATTTTTATAAATGTTGTAATTGATTTTTTCCCTCAGAAAAGATGACTGCCACATTGGGCTTAGAAATAGCACTGCAAACCTGGTAAGGGTTAGGACTGAGAAAAAAGAAATCATAGCACTCAGCACAGGAGGTATCTAAAAAAGTGGATTTTTGACAGGTATGAGATTTTTATGAACTGTAGCTGAAACTAGCTATTTTAGAAAAAAACAATTTTCATTGCACCACTGCTTTAAATAAATCAGTGAAAGTAAAGACGACAAGCGAAAAAATAGAAAGGATGAGTAAGCAGGGATGAAATATGTATTCTGTGCAAACACACACACACACACACGTTTATAGGGATTCCCCATACACTCATTGACCTCAGTAAGCAGAAACCAGTCCAGGCATTCCTTGATTGTGTGCACTTTTCCACAGGTTCAGCACCCTCTGGGAGAATAAGTGCCTCCTAACATTACCCCTGAATTTCCCCAGCTCCTGAACTTCAGGGCGTGTCTGCAGGACTCAAGACAAACATCTGGATGTGAATGCTTGTTCTACAGGCTTGTTGGCCAAAAGTGCATTCTAAACTTATTTTTAATTATTTTTTTTTACCTTTAATTTTTTGTGTACATATGACATTACAAACAACAGGCACACAAGGCCTAGTCTTGCACCTTCCTCAGAAACCAGTCACACTGAATGACTATTGTCATTGGCATAACTACATCAAGACACGAACTGGTCATCTCAGCAATTGGTGTTTTTGCTATACATTTTACATACGTTTACACAACAGGTGTTAAACTAAATTTGCTGAGTTAAGCATGTTATTTTGGGCAGCATGAGCAAGATAAAGGAAGTCGGTCACTGAGCCTACATAAAAAAATTATCTCACTCATTTTCTGTCACACTGAGCATGCCCACAAATGTATTCTCACAGGTGAAGATACATTTCTGAGCATGCTCAGTGACCAACTTTATTTATTTCCCCTGGGAAGCAAATGAAATTGAGCTATTATGGCTCTAGACCTTTCCTGGTAAAACTCTTTCACTTAATAAATAAGATACAATTTATTTATGTTTTGTATGCTCTCTTCTTACTCCAACCTGACCCCCCCCCCCAGCTGCTGCAGCCTCATCACCCACTTTCTCTCAGACTTACCCAGGTGTCTCCATTCCCTATGGGTTACCCCCACAGTGGGGTAGAGGGTTCCCCAAGTACCCCCAAGATACTGAATTCTTGTGGAGATGGTGGGGTGCACGGGTCAGTGGTGCAGGATCTGCATGCCAGCCAGGGAGGGTTACCCTGCTGCAGTCAGGGGGGAGTTTCCTTTGTCAGTCCATCCCCAGGAGGTTAGCTTGAGGGCGTGCACATGCAAGCAATCTGCATGGCACCGTCCGATGTCCTCCCTCCCACTTCAGTGCTGCTCGCAGTTCTGCCTGTGTTGACCCAGGCTGTGCTGTCAGAGCAGCAGCTGAATCCCTCCCTCCCCAGGGAAGGAGAGCATTCTCTGGGATGCTCGATCCTTCTCCCTCTGGCTGGCCCCTGACGACTCGTGATCGCTACCGAACCTGGGTCGCCAGTGTCCTGAGTGGTAGAGCTACCGCTGTGCTGATGGGCTGGCTAGATGCCTTTTATTTTTTTGACTGATTATTCATTAGTCTGTGTAGTTTACAGTTTTGACGTTGTTACTTTTGCAACTTTTTACCATTTCCATCACAGACTGCCTAAACACCTGCTGTATACATCAATTATACCACGGTCTGACTTAAGATATCATTCTTCACCTCAGATGAGGATGCTGATCTATTTCTGTCTCATGCATGGCTTCGCCCCCTGTGAGATATCAAAATATCAATGCTTTTTCATGAATGATAGCATAAAGCAGCGGTGCTTGCTAGCAGTAAACGTTTTGACGTATACATTACTTTGTGATTCTATTGCAGATTGGCCCTTATCGCTTGGCTTTTCTGATACCCCTCTTTCCCCATTTAATCTGCTTTAGCCCCTTTTTCACATTTGAAATCATAAAATGAGCGCTCCTTTTAATATGGCTTGGTCTTACTTCTCATCAGTATTTTCAGCGGTTTTTGTGTTTGCTTGCACGCACGCGCAAGGAACACATTGCGTTGGCTTCCTTCACAAACAGGTTGTGGAGGCACGGCAGTGTTGTGGCGAATGGCAGCAGTCCATTCTGGTGCTGGTCTGTGCCGCGCCAATAGAGGAGTGTGCGAAGTTAATGAGCGTGCCACTATGTTCAAACGAATTGACCACTGCAATCAGGGAGCGCCTCGTCACAGAACAATCAGCTGTGATGCCGGGGCATTCCTGATTGTAGCACTCAGTGTAGGAGAATGGTCTACTCTTCTGTTTCACCCCACAGAGATGACAGTCGGTGCCCCTTCCCAGTTCATTTGCTGACGGGGTAGCCCAATCCTCATCGGCATGATGCGCCCCTCCCCCCCATTTGTTGTGTGCTGAGGGGGTGCCCCAATCCCCTCGGCTCATGCACTCTCCCCCAAGCACACTGTACTGCGACAGAGGTGCCTAATCCTGTTGGCTCCAGCTCCCCAACAAGCACCAGGTAGCGCTGGGGCACACCCAGCATGCTCCGTGCTCCCCTGCACCTGTAGGCTGTGAAGGTGCCCCAATCTCGTCGGCTCCACTCCCCCTCAACAAACTTTCAGGTGGCACGCTGGTAGCCCACCCCAGCGTGCCAAAAGTCCCACGTTGTCTTTTTGTTTAAAGGAAAAAAAACTGTAAAATGGTCCGCCATTGAGTCTCGTGCCCCTCCCAACCCGCAGCCACCCTCTGTACCACCACCTCCCCACACCCCCTCACCCCATACTTGCCCGTATCCTGGCTGACGATTCTGTGGACCGAACACAGTCTGGAACTCTTCAAAGCTGACCGCGAACTGAAGAACTGCAGGTAAGCTGTATAATGGCATAACTTTTTTTTTTTTCAACTTATGTGGCTATCTCAACCATTTTTTTGACTTTTGGCACCACATTTTCAACATGGGGTTCTTGGGACCCCTCCTCATGAATTCAGTCACTGTCATGGCATTATTCAGTCCGAAAAGTGATTTTGCTGTCATTGAGCAGAATCACCTTTTGGGACACTAGTTAATGAAACAACAGTGTCACTGTTCATAGGTGGGCTCTCAAAAGCCTATGTTGAAAATTTATGAAAAATGCCAAAAAATTATCATACATTATACGCTGCTATGCAGTTTCCAGACAACGCTATAACTTCACGACTTTAATATTTTCACTCCAGATTTTCAAAATTGGCATTTTCCATACCTCCTTATGAACAGTGCAGCTGTCATTTTTCACATCCTGGCCGAAATGTGTTTTAGCACTTCCGGCGCAGAATAGCACGGTCGCTGTGGGAAATCAGTGTTTGGGACAGATTAAGAAAAATCACAGTGACACTGTTCATGAGCAGAGGTCCTAAAATGCCTATGTTGAAAATTTGGTGACAAAGGCCCATAAATTGACTATGTTATGAGCGCGCATTGCGCAGTTTCCACGCACACTCATAACTTTACAGATTTGTAATTTTCCCACTCAAAATTGTCAGCATTGCCCATTTTACACACCTCCTTATGAACCATACAGCCATCATTTTTTGCATGCTGCCCAAAAAGTGTTTTTGCGCCTGTGGCGCAGAATGGTGCAGTCGCTGTGCGAATTCAAGCTTTGGAACAGATTAATGAAATCTCAGTGCCACTGTTCATGAGGGGAGGTCCCAAAAAGCCTATGTTGAAAATTTTGAACACAAATACCAACAAACGCCCGGGGCATTAGGGTTTTCAACTGTTAACACCCCACCCTGTACAGACTGACAGGCATCGAGGGTGTGGCTTGGGGTTCTCAGCCGTAATGCTCATGCCTTTCCACCCCCACCCTGCAGCCACTCACTGGCATTGAGGTGTGCCTTGGGCCTTTGGCCCTAACGTTCACCCCTCTCTCCTATACTGCGCCCATCTCACCTTATTTCCTTATGGAATGGGGTGAGTGTAAGAGTCGAAGACCCCAAGGCACACCGTGACACCTGTCACTATTTGTAGGGTGAGGTGAGGTGGAATGGCATGAACATTATGGCCGACCCAAAGGTACACCCCAATGCCTGTCAGTCTCTGCAGGGTAGTGGTGGGGGTTGGTGTTAGTTCAGTACTTCACTGCCATTCTTACTATGCATCACTCTAACTCCTGCACTACCAATGCCGCAAGCAAACATTCGGCATTGACAAATGCTTGTTGTACGCCTGATGTCAACCCCCTTAGACCTCTAAGTGGCCCTGGTTTAAGGAGGGATTAACCCACGACAGGGTATGGGTTTACTGAGCATTAATCCACGCCTGGGTGAGGGGTTGTAATCATGAGGTAAAGCCGAGTGATGTCAACCACCCAGGCGTGGATTAATGCTCAGTAGACTCATACCCTGGAGTGAATTAATCATCTTATAACATGGGAAATGTTTTGTTAGAGTTTTATCTAAAGAAACAGTGAATAAAGCCATGTGAACATGCAACTGTGGGTATGTCAGACATTAATCCATGGTCAGGTGACCTGTTTGGACAAATCAGAAGACAGTATTTTAGGAACCCATGTTATAAAAAAATACAGGTTACGATTGATTGCTCACATTCTGTAGAGACTGCTGATGTCACTGGTAGTTTGATTCTGGTTATCTTTTTTTTTGTTTTAAAAAGTGAAAAACAGATTGCCCATCGTACTGGTGTTAGCACACCAAAACATGTTTGTTTACATTCCTTGATCAACTCCCGTAATATCTTTCTTGGGACTTGGAACACCCCCACCATGGTCTAACCACTCATTATGGGAGTACAGGAAGCTATTGCATCGAGTGGTCGCACTGTTTATTTGTTTTTCTAATGTTTAGGAAGCATGCAATAAGAATAGATCCAGGATTTGAAACAAAACAAGGTTGGGTATAATTACACCATTAGCATGCATTTCAGTTGTACCTAGCAAGGAGGCAGATAGCGCAACCAGCAACATCAGTGAATTTCAGAGAAGATAAGCAATCATAACATGTGGGTTTTCAACTAGAAATGATATGATGCAGGGAAAGATCGACAGTGTCCCTTTAAGGTCAGAGTGCACAGTCTGCTGCATGCTAGTTCACTGTATTTAGAAGAAATGGTCCAGTTCCACATATACTGTCCCTACTTTATAAGTCCTTACTGGACGCAGTGGGTTATTTTCTCTTAGGCACTGTAATGAACTGGGAAGAAGAGTTAAACATCCTTCTCTCAGACCACTACTGGCAGAAGGCTTGCCGTTATGCCTCTAAAATAACTCGTTTCAATGGAGAGTGTATGCTTGGAAGCACCTTCTGCACTATTTGAGATCATTGTTATTACTGCAGACTATTTATTGATATGGGACATGTCTCGCTGGGGGGGGGGGGGATGCGGTGACCCCAGAGCACATCTTACCCACATAATGTGGCCCTCCCCGGAGCTGGTGCCCTTCTTCAGGGCTTTGGAGAGGGAGCTGGAGGAACTTTTGGGGGTGCCTTACACCCTTTCAATAAAGAAATTCTTACTTCTGGACTACCCACAAGGATCCCATGACACCCTTTCGAGATACAGGCTTTGTACCTGGCTTACGGCTGCAAAAAAAGACAATCGCCAAACCGGATTACACCCAAGCTTCCCTCAGTTCAAGCATGGCTGGAGATAATTAATCATATCTACCATATGGAGAAAAGAACTCCCTCCCTTAACGATAAGACAGAACTATTTAACTCTAGATGGAATGGCTGGGTGCTCTACATCATGTCCAAGGACCCCACCTTGTTCCCTTGATGTCATAGGGTCAACAATCCCCTTCAGCGCCCAGTGACTCCCTCTGGGCCTTTCCTGGTAGGACCATGATTGAGGGAGTGCGAATCCATTTTGGCCAAAATTCTCAACATAGTTAGTCTATACCCATGGCCTTGAATGAGAACGGCTTGGTTTGGAGTAGTGCCCCGTTGGAATATCTACAAGCTTTCAGGGCCATTCTATTGGAAACTAACATTACTGAATATAAACTTGGCATTAATGTCTGAAATTCTGGGCTTGAGGTGTCTTGCCACATCCTGGGCGGTGTGGGAGACCCGCTCACCTTTATGTATTTCTGTTTCTATAATAATTGTACCACTAACGCTACTTTGTCCTGCATTGTGAATGTATTGAACTGCTTTGTTTTTTGTACTCTGACTGGATGCACGGGAAGTTTTAATGAAAATATTATTATTAAAAAAAGAAAAGCAAAGGGATCCGAAACAGTGGATGTTTCGACAAAAACGAGAACCTGTGAGCGCCACGGGAAAAACTGCTCCAAGCCTTATCTAAAGGAGGACTCCTTTTATTGGTTCCCCTGCAAATAAAAATGGTAGCGCAGATTCAAAAATGGGGAAATGGGTGGCATACAAGTCTGGAGATAAGGGGCAATCGGAAATAGAATAACAAAGTAGAGGTAAAAATGTTCACGGCAACCAGTACTTCTGCTTTAAGTTAGCCCATGTCCTGTCCACTACATATATTTAGACTGCTACGTCAACTGCAAAGTGTGGACTTCTTACAAAAAAACAATATACATTTCCTATGAATATTCTATCATGTATTTTTGCCTTATCCATCGTTACTACCAGACTCCTCCAGAACTTGGTCTAAGGCTGACCGTTGACATGGAACTCTTTTGTCTTATGCTGCAACGTTGCTGATGAGGATTTTAAGCGGTAAAGGCACAAGCAGCAGTTGGTTTACCATAGAAACACATAAAATGATAGCAACAAAAGATCATTGGTCCATCCAGTCTGCCCCTAAAACCCTAACAAACCAGGACGTGTTGTCCATACAGGGTTCTAACCCAAGCTGTCCACTCCCCCCCATGCTCCCTGATCTCCCGCTACCTCCCTGAGCAACCACTAGAGCCTTCACTCTGTCCTAGCCGTGTCTGAAACCATTGATAGCGTTGGCACCCATCACAGCTCCACCACCCTTTCTGTAAAATAAGACTTTATCACTTTCCTCTTGAACCTCCTTCCGAATCAGTTTCCACTCGTGCCCCCGTCTTCTTGATCCACTAGGTATGCTAAATAGTTTGGCCTACAGTGAGTGCATGTTCAGTGCCTTGAGACGATTCTCGTAGGAGCTGTCCTGCTGGCCCTGAATAATCCTGGTCACCCCATGGTGCACTGTCTCCAGCCTGTCCTTATCTTTCCTTGGGTGGGGACTCCAGAACTGGGCACAGTACTCCAGGTGGGACCTCACCGGCGATCTACAGAGAGGTAGTAATAGCCTTCTGCTGTGTCGGTACCCTTCTTACGTACCCCAGCATCCTGTTTGCCTTACTTTAAGCCTTGTTACACTCGCTTGATTTCTATAGGGAGTCACTGATGATGACCCCTCGGTCTCTTTCCTCAGAGGTCGTGCCCCGCTTTGCCCCCATTGTCTAGTACTTTGTCCTGGAGTTCTTGGTCCCTATGTGCATCACCTTGCACTTTCTGGCATTGACTTTTGACTGCCAAACCTTTGATCTCCTCTCTAGCCTTTGTAATTCTTCTTGCTTCTCCCAAACTCCCTCCTCGCTGTCTGCCCTGCCACAAAGCTTAGTGTAGTCTGCCAAAAAAGACACATCTTGCCCTGGGTTCCTTCTCCTATTTGCTGATTAATGTACTGGAAAGGAATCTGAAGGATTACCATCTGTTAATCTAACCAGGGAAGGGGAGTTCTGAGACATGAGGCATATGCTTGACAATGCTTGAAGAGCAGAAACAGTGTCTTAAAAAAGTACCTTTTTCAGAAAAAAATATACCAGCTTTTTTGTTGGATGGTCATCCGTTGCCGTGATGCAGGGCATGAGGCACTTTTATCAAAATAAGAGTGTCTGACACCCAAACGAAAGGAACACTGTAACTGACTGAGAGCATCACATGGTGCTCCCTTGATCTATAATGCTGTTTAATGTGGTACCTTTTGCCAGTCTTAATATTCACTGCAAGCTTGCCCCCCCCCTTCTGTACCCCTCAAATAGGAAATTAACTTCTTACTTGTGTCATCTGAGTCATAGCTGTCCAGGTCGGCATTTGGGTCCGCCCCAGCTCCAAAGGCGCTACGTCCCGTGGGTGAGATGTCGATGGGAGACATATCAGGCTGGCCAACTGGCGATTTCAGCATGGTCCCATAGCTGCCCTCCGTGGTAGGCTCCGGGGTGAAACGGGGGAAATAGTCCGAGATCTGTTTGATGGGCCGGATTGGCCCTGGGCAGACATTAATGGCCATGTGCTCCTGTATGCTGATGGTCATTTTCTCGCCTTTTCGGACGGTCATGCATGCGCCCTCCTTGGATGGCAGATTGCAAGTAAATCCAGTGTGCAGATGTACAAGGAGACAAAGAGGAAGAAAGAAAAAAAGGCATTAAATTGATGGGTTTTTGTAAAACAAATTATCCACACAAGAGCATAACTACCAACATTAAATATAGAATAATGCATGGGGAAGTGTGTGTAATGAGGATTTTATGCACACCTGAGGTGTGCAATGCCTCATAAACCCAGAGAGCAAAGCTCAAGGGACTTATCAAGGCATTGCACACTGATGGTGTGCATAAAATCCGAGTTGACGCACACTTCCCCATGTTTTATTTTTTGTAATTACTGGTTCCTTTCATTTTTTCGTTGGACAGGTGCTTGTTGAACTTGATTTTTCTTTGAGTGTTTATTTTTTCTTTCTACTCTATGCATTTTTGTATTTCTAGGTCACTAGGTTGCTGCAATGATGATGAATGTGTCATTTTTGTAGGTGGGTAGACAGACATTAGTAGACTACTGGTTATTTTTTGCTTCTGTGAGAAAAATGTCTTGCTTTAGCCGCATGCAACTTAGATTCCTGATCAGCGGTTTCAGTGAGGTTAGTGCAATCAAGTTGACAGCATAAGGAGCCATTGGCACTAGCAAGAGAGTGATTTTAGAATTTTTGCAAACGGTGCTTAATCAAACTCCATTTTACACGGGTGATTATACACATAAGTGTATAATCAGACTCCCTTATACACAGCCATGTATAATCACCCATGTATAACAGTTTGACAGCTTCTGCCCACAGCTAATAAATCATCACTAACCAGCTATTATGACACAATAATGCACACCTTGTCATGTTTTATTGCATACATAAACTACATCCTAGAATTCTAAAATAATTCTTACCAAATGTGTGTAAATTAGACACATCCACCAACTTTACAAATAGGCCAATAAAGTCAAAACAATGAGAAAAATGGAATTAGTTTTAAATAAATCAGTTTTTACAGGAAAACATACTGCTTCAATGCACTTATTTTTTTTTTATGTTGGTATCTGGGGAGCGTTTTCTCCCATAGGGAAACCCGGTTATAATTTGTTGCAGTAACCAACTGGTTATAACAATGAACATGCGCCAGGTTTCTCTTGCTCCACACATGTGCACACTGTCTCCCTGCTTCAGCCCAACTGCAGCTATCGCTACAGAGATCAAGTTGTATTTATATAATTGCTGTGGTGAAAAAACGCTCCACAGCAATTATATAAAACAAGACATGGAGCAGTGTGTAAAACTCGGCTTTACACACACCCTCGGTGTTGGATGCTTGAGTAAACTCTGAGAGCTTCGCTCTCCGGGTTTGTGTAGCATCCAACACCTCAGGTGTGTGTAAAATGTTTGTTATACACACTACCCCATGTATTATTCTATATATAATCATATGCTGCTGGTGCGTTGTAAGGCAGGAGGTGCAGTCAAGTGCCATTAAATGCATCTGAGAAGCATAATTAAATCCCCACAATGGCACACCCTGGAGTGTCTTATTGCACTTATAAAACAGATTTTAAATGTCTGACTTAAAATAAATAATGACAAGAAGAAATTATTTAAAATTAGAAAAATACAGACCTTTAGTTGAAATATGCTTTGATTTTAACTTTGAAGACAAAATCTAGGCCATATTCTGACAACTGGGGGATAGCTAAAATAATACAAAATGTAGAAGCCCCTGTGTGGCATTATTTTTTTAAAATAAAAAAGACATTAGTTACCTAAATGGCATTTCAAACCAATACAGGTAGTTTTTAATGGAGATGTGAACACATATGTTGAATCTGCCTGGCTATAGTCTTCATGTTGTTGGTTGGTGGTGGTCGTGGGGGTTGTAGGTTTCTCTTCATCAGGTTTGCCCACTCTTGATTCTAATGCATACGCTGTTATGAACTTCAGTTAGCCAAAAACCAGCAAACATATTGTGATCACTTTGCGCCAAAAGAGGGATTTTGGGGGCTTGGCCTTCCTCCACCTATCACAGCTTCAGAAGCACCAGTCTCTGCCCAATTCTGCCCACTCTCCGCCCTCATGCTGCTTTGAATTATTTGGCCAATCGGATGGCTGGAAAATGCAACGTGGAAGTGGGTTTTCTTGTGCAGGCTGTAGTTTCCACTAGCACTGTTTCCTGTGTTGTTTGTTCCACATATGTAATGCTGTTCAGTGCTTTGTTTCTCTGCCTCGAGGGAATGGCAGAAATATCGCACAACAACAACACCAGCTTGTTCCTGTTTGTGGCCGCCCATGCTGTTCAGTGGCAGATGTTCCACATCCCACACTCTCCACATTGGCAGTGCTGGTGCTCTGACTTTGCTTCTCAGTGGCATATGTGTTGTGCTGTCTCAGCCAGCGCCCCCAGTGGAGCAAGAAAAAAATACTTGCATGTCTCTGCCATGACGTCAAATTCAAATCCCCCCATCCTTTTCTTCCTACCAGGCAGATCTTCGCTGCTTGCTGTGCTTCAGATAAAACAGAATCCTTGGCTTTACTGGGGCCTTCTGTTGTGTGTGTGTGTGGGGGGGGTGAACACTCAGCCATTATAATTATGCAGAAGTTTGAATTCTTGCAGTCCATGATAAACAAGCCTTTCATCTATTGAATGAGTAGATAGATAGATGCTTGACAGCTGGGAAGGGCTATTTTTTAATAGATACATCCAACATAGAAAATACCTGTTTTTAATTAAAAACTTGGCATTTTATTTTGTTTTATTTGTAAATCTCAGTATACCCATATTTTATAAGTGCAATAAGACACTTCAAGATGTGCACTACTATATGTAGGTAATAATCCATTGTTGGGTGTATGGCAGTATTGTAATACCGAACAATCTGGGTGGGTTATGAGGCCCGATACACAGCTGAGGGCCTTCAAGAACCCAGGAAGTGAGGTTATCACAGCAGGGATGCACACCTGGAGTGGATTATTACACTTATAGATTTACTAAAATGGTCAAAGGTGTCATAAGCTGGTCTAACTACACTTCCAGGAGCTGAAGGCACTCTGCCATCTCAGCACCCCTGGGTGTTTGGCTAGATTGCATAAAACATGCCACGTCTTGTCTTATTCCTTCCTTACCTTGTTTTAACATAAAAGTCCCTTTTTTCTATTGTGAACTCTCCTAGCTGATCCATTGCTGTCTGTGTTTTACAGTATTACCAGATTCTAAATGAAAAAGCATGTTTTAGAAGAAATTACATGCTCTAAGTGAAATATATATATAGAATAATAAACTCCTCAGTGTTAAGAACTTGTAGTTTCTAAACACTGAGTTATATTGGTGACATCAGCGGCACGAGAGGAAAACTTGAGTGTCTTCTGATGTCACCACTCTTAACGAGGTGTTGAGAATCTGCAAATTTGTAACACAGAGAGGTTTTACTATTTTGTAAACTACAGTTTAAGACAATTTAAGTCCAGGACTAGAGGGCATGGGATGAAGTTGGAGAGAGGACAATTCAGAGGAAACATGAGAAAGAATTTCTTCACAGAACGGGTGGTGGACAAGTGGAACACCCTGCCAGAGGAAGTGGTGGGGGCTGGACAAGTGGAACACCCTGCCAGAGGAAGTGGTGGGGGCTGAAACAATCACGGGATTTAAGAATGCATGGGATAGACATAAAGGAATTCTGGAGGTCAGGGGTAAGGGGCAACAGACTTCTAGGAAAACAAACTGAACTTACAAGCTCAAATGGGCAGACTGGGTGGGCCATAGGCCCTTATCTGCTGACACTGTCTATGTATCTATGTATCTATGTAAGAATGTTTTACTGCACCAGATTTTAACTGCCGAATTTGAATCGGCCCGTGATACTTCCTTGTTTGACTGCTGGGTCGGGGTAGCTCAGCTTGGGCTCAGAGCATGAATCTGATTGGTATGGCCATGAAAATTTGTTCCTCACATTCCGAAATGTCAAGAACAACAGATTCCATTTGACGCAATACTCCCAAACGTGACAGACAACTTTTCAAAACCACCACTAAAACATGCTTACAGTGTATCATACATATTTATCCTAAAATAACATAATTTGTTTACCCAGTTTATTCATCCATCACTGTTGTAGTTTATACATGATGCAGGTGTGGTAGCACCTGTATGCTAGGGTTGAGTTAGTGTCGGAGTAGAAAATGGGGATTTTGACAGCTTATTTGTTTTGGTGGTTTTAGCCTATAGGACTGTGAACTTCAGTGTACAGCATCTCAGTCTTAGGGGCAAAGTTCCCACTCCCGTGCTATGCCTGCTGTGAAAAAAATGAATATATTGGCACTGTGTTGCGCCTTTTACCATCAGGAACATGTGGTAGCAGCATGCTAGTACATCCACAATATGAATTTGGTACGTACATTCAAAAGGTAAGCTCAGCGGATAAGATTTTTAAAAATGGTAAGTGGCGATCATCTTAAATCACTTGAGTCATTAATTACAAAATTAGAACTAATAGGAGTTTAAAAACATCTGAAAAAATTAAAAATACACTGAGGAGAAATCTAAGGATGTCAGATATACATTTGTGCTGTAAAACCATACAATTACATTTTTGCCATCTACAAAATACTGCTCTTTTAAAAGATATTAATTTGAGAATTTCTGTAAAAATACCCATTTTAAAGGGACACTGCCAACCCTTTTTTTCATCATATTACTTCTAGATGAAACCCCACATTTTATGATTGCTTACCTTCTCTAATATTCACTGATGCTACTGGTTGCATTATCTGCCTCCTTGCATAGCAGAACTGAAATGCATGCTAATGCGTAGTTACACCCAACCTTGTTTTGATTCAAATCCTTGATCTGCTCTGTCTGCATACTTTCTGAACATCAGAAACACCGCCAGACTGTTCAGCCAGTTATGATGCAGTAGCCTCCTTTATGCCCACTCACAGTAAGTGGCTAGACTGTGCTGGGGGTGTTCCCAAGTCCAGAAATGATGCAGTGGGAGTTGATTAAGGAATGTGAATTAACACGATTATGTGTAGTCACACCAGTATGGCGGGCAGTCTGTGTTTCACTTTTAAAAAGAAAAAAGGAATCAGAATCAAACTATCAGCTACATCAGCAATCTCTACAGCATGTGAACAATCATAAAGTGTTTTTTTAAACTGGGGACACTTTGAGGCCTAAGTGGGTTGACAGTGTCCCTTTATGCTGCTTTTTCTGCCCAGAAATAGTGAAAAAACCTACAAAGAAATTCATAGGTTGGTTAGAACTGGTCCCAGAACAGGGCCTTTCAGTGGTTTCAGAATGACATTTTTTTTTTAATTATTAAGTTTGTAATTTCAAAATCTGATGCATGTGTGGACCACTTGGAAAAAAGTTTCTGAAAAAATGCAACGTTTCTGTCCGAGTTAAAGACAGACTCAAACAAAAGCATTAATAATCGTAAATGTGAAAAATACTTAACTGTAGGCCAGCCTGGTGGTACTGAGGGTTGAGGTGGTGGACACTACACCTCGCCCCACACTGGCAACCCAAGTTTGGGGGTGAGCGTGGGCCGCTGGGGTTAGCGGTGGAGGAGGAAGGCTGGAAGATGATGTAGTGGCTGCGTGGCTGCTCTTACCTCCCAGGTTGGGAGGTAAAATGTCTTCACTCTAGACTGATACTTGGTGGAGGCCATGTGTCACAGCAGAGGCCTAGGGGACAGACGCAACACTGGGAGGGTGGAAGGAGCATGTGGTTTCCAGGAGTGTGTGCGCGTTTCCCCTTGCACATACTTGACATACACACCACTGCTCCAGTGGGGAGAAAAACCACAGGAAAAAAAACATGTCTCTCCATGGGCGTAAGTGATGGCTCCCGACATCCTCGGACCCCACTTCTTGTGGATCTCCACTGACAAGATGGTGGGGGGGAGAGGCTGAAGGAGTTGGGGGTGGAAGGGGGCCCGAAGACTGGAGCAGGTGGCCACAGAGGAGCAAAAAGTTCTATAAAAAACACTTAACTCTAAAGGTTGACAGCTGTGTGGTTTGTCAAAAGACAGACCAACAAGCTGACTTAAAAAAAAAAGTAGTATTTAATTAGAACAAGAAATTTGGGATTGTTCCAAAAAGCAATCAAGATCAACTTTGATGACTTCAGCACATGCATAACAGCGTGTGTGTGACTGGTAACAACTAACGACAACAAAAAGAAAATAGAAAAAGAAACAATTGAGAACACAACTGAAAAATCATAAAACATGTTGGGTGGGATTTTAAAAACCTGAAGATGCAACACTTGCGTTTGTATTGTGGATGCACACTGTATCCACACAGATGCATCCAGATGTTGACATGCTATTCACAGACATCTGGACATATTCGCGACATTTCTCATAGTTTATGGCAATTTTTGCCGCAACTGCTGGACTCACGTGCGTTTTTCGGGTGCAAGTGCAGAGTTCCGTCGGGGAAGCTAGACCAACATTTTTTTAATGTAACTTCCCGTGCGGATTCTGGCACCCTCGTCTGAAAAACGGACACGTGTCTTTGAAAATGCTACCCATTTTTTTGTTTGGTTCGTCAGTTACTTGTTGAATTGTAAAAAAAACATCATGGATAACGTACAAAGTCCTACACAAACAAAATGTTTAAAGCCTCAAAACACAAAAAACAGTCAAGAACATGACAAAAACAAACAAAAACAAAACAACATTTTGTATTACGAACAAAATGTTTAAAGTCCTAAAAGTAATTTACAATAGATACGACTCCTTTACTACTCATCTGCTTCTTTGCACAAAGCAAGTTATCTCTCATGAGTTGTGAATAAAGGAAATTACAACTCATTATTTCACTCTGGGCCTGCAGAGAGAAAACAACTCTGATTATAAGAAATAGAAGAGAGTTGGGAGCTGTTTAGCTGTGACAGGGAGGCAGTTAAATAGGGTAGAGTTGCTAGAGAGTACAGCTGCGTGGAATGTGGCATTCTGCCTCCAAAATGCTTTTCAGAATTTTTTTGTTTTGTTATTCTGTTTTTTGTGCTCCTTCACTCTGGCGTGGCGGATATACCTGTCTTTTTGGTGTAGACATACCAAACTTCACAGAGCTATGGTGGTGGTGGGGAGGGGTTTATTAGTTTCCACTATTTTCTTTATCGAGCCTTGTGACTCCAAACCCCACAGGGATGCCTGCAGTTGAGACGAATTCTCCGACATGAGCGTGCATTAGCATGCTTGTGCAATGCGCAGCGTGGCGTCCCTCCCTCGCCGTGTCCCGAGCACTGTGGCACCCATATGTCTACAGGTGGCAGTAGAGCTGTGGGGCGTGGCTCCCTGTCCCCTGCTCCCTGGAGGAGGAGAGCATCTCCTGGGGTGCTCGATCCTCCTCCCCACGGTTGGCCCCCGACAACCCAGGCTCGTCCCGATTCCAGGTTGCTGGCATTGCGAGCAGTAGCCCTACTGATGGACCGATGGGCTTCCTCTGCGTTTTAGAACTTCTTTTTGACATCCGCGGTATTACAAAAGGCATTTCTGTGTAAACCGCAGAATACCTTTCCGCAGATCATGTAACCGCAGAATATTTTTCAGCAAATATCAGAAAAGGAAGCCACTGTTTATGTAGTCGGTAACGAACATTCTGCTTTCTAAATGCCAAGGAATTCTGTCCCTTTGAATTTAAATATGCCACACATCACTACTGGTAAGGCACTCAGCTCCCAGTTTGCACATCCTTCTGACCAGCTGACCATGGAACAGCACTGCCACTGGCTATGAAAGCAGCCACGCTGGCCTTTTCAGTTGGAGATAAGGGCATCTGTGGAGGACCCAATAGCCAAGATGGGTGGGTGGGTGGGGAAATCCAATGGGGTGGGAGGGAAGGTGCCAAAGTGTTCAAATTGCTGCTGCCTGACTCACTGTATTAAAGAAGTCTCAAAAAGGTTTGTTTTTTTAATGCATGTCTCCAAATCTCTTAGAACTCATTCCCACAGCAAGGCATCGTGGGTATATAAATTATTGTATAAGGCAGGCTGACAAGACATTGTCAGAACAGACAAGGCCAGAGCCATCCATACAGTGTGGTGGGCTGAGGCACTGGCTGACACCTCCACCCACCACACTGGTGACCTGGGTTCAAGAATGGATGTGGGTCACTTGGGGGCCGGCTAGGGGTGGGAGGATGGAGCATTTCTATGACAGCTCTCCTCCCTCGTGGAGGCGGGCGTGTGAATCCCGCTGGTCACTGCCACCTGGCGATCTTGGTGGCAGCACAGCAGCACAGCAGATACAGGAGAAAGGGTCCCCATGCCCCGATGCTCGGGCATCTCTGCGGAGGCGGACTAAGCACATTGTATCATTGCAGACATGTGGGCTACAGGGCGAATATGGAGGAAAGAATTCTCTGTCTGAAGCTGGGTGATGGCATGGTCCCCCCTAGGCTCCACACTGATGACTGGAGCCTTCCAGGCAATCCCGTGACAGCGGACACACCAGAATAAGGTAAGTCCCAGATGAGTTGGGTGACAGGGCAGGAGGGACCGGTCCAGATAGGGGATAGTTAGGGGTGAACAAGAAGGACAAATTCAAGATGAAAGAAAAAAAGAACAGTGTTTTTTTTTTTCATCTTGTATTTCTCTGCCTGACACTTGGGCACCCCCTATCCAGTGGATGCCCTCAGCCCCTTTGGCCACCCAACCTGGGGACTTACTGCCACCTCTTGAACCTCCATGGGTGAGTGGGTGTCCTGTTCTGTGTTGTGGATCCTGCAAGGTATGCCGCCATCATTCTGCCCGCCAAAGCTGTTTTTTGGACAGTTCTTCTCCCCGGGCCAGCATACGTGCTATGGCGTGCGCATAGTGCATGAAGATGTGAACCCGACCAACCAGGTAGGTGACTGCTGGTCCACTACCTAGCCTCCACTAGGTGATGATCTAGCAGCAGTATGCACTGTACCCCCCCTCCGTGAAGGAGGACAGCCATTGTGGGACACTCAGTCTTCCTTCCTCCGGCCAACCTCTGAGTGACCACAGTTTGTTGCCAAACCCAGGTCGCCAGCATGGCGGGCAACGAAGTCCCTTGCCTCAGCTTGCCATGCCACGCAGCCAGCCCAGACAATACCTTTTAAAAAGGCTTGTGCATTAGATCCAGCATAGGAAGAAAAGTGACAAAGTACAAACACATGTTTTATGTGAGTGGGACTCCTCAGTGTGCTGCAGGCCCAATCTCAACTGGCTGTCACGTTAGAACCCAAATGTTAGATCCATTCATTAGACTCAGATTGAGCATACCATAAAGGCAGTTTGCAGGGGAAGTTGTATATGGAGTCCATAATAGGAAGCTAGGAAAGAACAATTATCCAGATTGATTGTTTTTGTGCATCTCTCCATATCCCACACATACACTTAAGCCTCATTCTCAGAGCAAAGCATCATGGGTATGCAAGAGCAAGGCATCATGGGTATGAAAATCACTGTTTAAGGCAGACTGAAAATGACAAGGCTTTGAAAGAACAGGCATTGGGGTATTTTTTTTAAACGTTTGGGGACTAAGTCCCATGCCACAGCCACCACTGCAGGACGAAATCTGCACACCTGCAGAAATTTGTGTTTTTCAGCAGGCGCAGCTGCAGGGGATGTTATACCTGGTCCCACCAGGCATAGCATTTTTTTTTTGTACCTCCTTGGCCTCCTGGCCCTGCTTCCCTTGTCTTCGCATCTTCCTTGGGATATTCCAGTCATCTTCCGCCTCCGCCACTGCCAGCCTGGCACCCTGCTTCTGCAGTTTTAACCCCCACAGCGGGGCTGTAGGGAGTCCCCAACTCCCCACAGAACACAGATTCAGATGGGTGCCGCACTGCCAATGACGATTCTGAGAATAGCCATCATACATTGGTACAGGCGCCCACCCCCTTTTTCCTGGTTACTTTCCAGAGCCGAGGATATGCACGATATCTACGAGGGAGGCGACGCATCTGCATGCACTCCTCGGACATCTGCCCCAGCTCCTCCCCTATGGACAGCAGAGCATATTGTCTCCTAGCCTCCGTCAGGAGGCAACCCTGCACCGACTGTGCTAGACCTCCCTCCCTGGAGAAGGAGAGCAGTCTCACGGATACTCAATCCTTCTCCTTCCCTGCCAACCCCCGGTGACCCATGCTCATTCCCAAACACCGGTCACCGGCGTGATGTGAGGTATGGTGACCAGTACCTCAGCCCTCAGTGCCACTGGGCTGGCCCAGGCATAACATTTTTGATTCAGCTGCACTGTTAAACCAGCCACAGGCTGCCATAAATCAGACAGCCAGTCATGGACTGGCTCCTGCTTTGAAAATATGGCGCATGTGTGGAAAACTGCAGTTCCACAATTGAAGTCCCACTTGTGGCGTTTTTTTCCCTGCACCTGTGCTGATTTCTCATTGGCTAAAAATCCAGTCCATTGCCTTTTAAGGCTGCATAGTGAGAGCTATGCAGATGTATTGCTCACGGAGGAGGAGGAGGAGGAGCGAGAAAAACGGGTCTCTGGCAGGACATGACCGGATGTCAAACGCATCATATAATGTTTGCTCCACCCAGTGGAGTTGAAGCACATATAGTAGACATAAATGGCACTAGGTTAGAGTCACAACCGTAACAATAACGCTGTAAAGAACAGCTCAGCCACAACAGCGCCAACAACAACAGCGCCAAGTAAAAACACCACAAAACACAATATCACTAATGACAGAGGTCCAAAAATACACCGAGGACCGCTACCATATCTCAAACTAATCACCGGATATGTTTTGTTTTTTTTTGCTCTGCCCTCTCCGCCCCCCCATAATTATTATAGTCAACTCCACAGGGGATTCGATCTCGAGGAAAGGATAAAACTTGGGGGGAAATCTGTGAGGGGTGAGTGGACTTACAAAAAATTTACTTTGGTGGCGAGAGATGAAAAGTTGACAATTGGGAGACTGGGAACAGAACCCTGGTGATCAGGACTGCACCAGCCAAGCTGTTCCATGTCTTAGTCCTCTCCACCATAGAAGCAGCTCAGCCAGCTATCATGGTTTCTCTCTACTTGACAATCTCCTCCCCTTCCTCCCCTAACGTGACAGCTACAGGGGTAGCAGTAAGTACCTTTCACTATTCTACCCCTGTAGCCTATGCAGTTGTTGCAGCACTATTCTAACCAGTGCTGGTCGTGAAATGCTATGCTAACTGGGTAGGCACATAAATCAGTGCCCTTTCTCTCTCTCTCTCTTGTCCCCATAATTCCTCTATGTCTAAGACAGCGATGCATAAACGAGTGCTGGGAAACTCTTCCACTCCTCTCGGTATCTCAGGCGACTCTGCTAGTTCTGTATTCTGTCTCTCTCCTACTTATTATACATCCTCCTTCAATATTCGGACTACTCTGATCTGTACTAACCAACCCAGAGGTGGATTTTGCATATGGGTGCACTGGTGCATCCTGCCCCACCTCTGTACATTCATCACACTCCTCCCACGTCAAGTGGTTGGGATGCACAGTCCTGCCACTGCTACAAATTACTGAACCCCCAGAAAGTCCATCTCGGTATCCCCATCTCCCAAACTCTTAAAAAAAACACACACAAAAAAAAACTTTCCCACCTTCTATGCACACTGCTACCCACCTCCCCACCCAGTAGTGCCCACCCCTGTTCCTCTTAGCAACTCTTCTTGTCCCTCAATGTCGAATCCTTAGTGTCCCAAGAAGTGCTGCTTCTCTGATGGCCAACCACATTGGAATGAATAGGGCTCATACATTGCAATGTTTTTTTTTTCTTTAGTTGGTAACTTTTTTGTTTTTTAATATTTTTACTTGCTTTTTTCTTTTGGGGTCTTTTTCAGCTGCACTCTGACAAACCCTATGGGTGTCTGCTTGTGGAGTACACTGGCATGTACCACAAACAACCATTTTGAGGGGAATTTGAATGTTGGCACCCCTAGTGTTCACCAGAGTGAGGCTAAAAATGACCTAAAGACAGAAAAAAGTATGAACAAATATTTAAAAATAAAAAAGTTATGACTTAGAAATATATCCCATTGAAATGAAAGGGAAGTGTGTGCCCATTCATTTTAATGGTGAGCTTTTTAAGTTATACCTTTTTTTGGTTTTTAGTATTTTTTCATACTTGTTTTCTGTCTAGATCTTTTTTAACCCCACTCTGATGGACACTGTAGGTGTTAACGTTCAAACCTCCCTGGAATGGGTGTTTGCAATACATGCCAGCATCTACTGTAACATAGAAACATAGAATTTGATGGCAGATAAGGACCACTTGGCCCACCCAGTCTGTCCATTTCCCTACTTACTGGATAAGCTGCAGATCCTAGTTAACCAGCAGCCTATGTCTTTCTACCCCCCCCCCAGAATTGCCTTATGACTGTCCCATGCATGCTTGAATTCAACCACTGTTTTTGACTCCACAACCTCCTCTGGAAGGCTGTTCCATGCATCCACAACCCTCTCTGTGAAAAAATACTTCCTTACATTACCTCTGTGCTGCCCCCATCTTCAAATTGTGCCTCTTTGTTCTTGCACACCTCTTTTTTTGAAAGATGCTACCCTCTTGGACTTTGTTGATTCCCTTGAGGTACTTGAAAGTTTTAATCATGTCCCCCCCCCCCTTTCCTCGAGGCTATACATAGTAAGCTCCTTTAAACACTCATTTCGAGGGTATTTGAAACTTGACACTGATATGGTTTGTCAGGGTGGGGCTACAAAAGACCTTGACAGAAAAAAAGTATGAAAAAATATTAAAAACAAAAATGTTATGAACTTCTTAAAAAAAAAAAATTGGATCCTTGCCTGTGCAGGGTTGTGTGGGTCATGGCGGGATGTAACTTTTCATGAAACCCCCGGCCTATAAAAGTGATGTCCCCAGCCACTGAGGAGACTTCTAGGGATGGGGCTGAAGCAGAGGGCCAACTTGACCCAAACTTGTGGTTTGTGACTGGGCATGGGGGTGCATACCTGGTACTTATGCCCCTATGCTAAAAGCAGCACTCTACTGAAAACAAGATATTACATCTCAGTTGGGCTGGCCTGGCTAAAAACAGTGTAGAAATGTGTAAAAGCAGGACTCCACTGAAAATGAGATTAAATCTGTCAGCTGTACTGTCCTGGCTAAATATATAGCAAAAAGATATTGCTTCTCAGCAGGCATATCATGGGTAAATATACTGTACAAATGTGTAAAAACAGGACCTCACTGAAAACAAGATATTACATCTCAGCTGGGCTACCCTGGCTAAATACATGGCAAAAATGGAAAAATCTGGACCCCGCTGAAAATGAGATATAGCATCTCTTCTGTGCTATCCCGGATAAATACAGTATAAAAATGTGTAAAAGCAGGCCCTCAATGAGACAGTGCCTGTCAGCTGGTCTATCTTCGGTAAATGCCTTGAAAAAAAGGAGAAATGCAGGATCCCACTGAAATTGAGATATTGCATCTCAGATGATCTATCCTGAGAAAATACAATGGAAAAATGATGAACTCAGGACCCAACTGAAAACGAGATAGTGCAGCTCCGCTGGGCTATTGTAGATAAATACAATGTAGCAATGGATAGAAAAAAACAAGACTGCACTAAGAATGCCATGCTGCATTTCTGAAAGCCTACCCTGGGTAAATACACTTTAAACATGGCACAGAGCAGGAGGGAGCACACTGAAAATGAGATACAATACTGTATCTCACATGCTCTATCTTAGAGAAAAGACAGTATAATAAAGTGCAACAGCAGAACCCCACCGAAAAGGACATATTGCATCTCAGCATGTCTGTCCTGGAAAAAAATACACAATAGAAGCAAGTGCTGTTGCCTCTGGACCTACAGTACACCCTTTCTGTGTCTGTGTGCGAACACACACATATGTGTGTGTGTATGTGTGTGTCTGTGCACATGTGTGGCGGTATTGAGGGGGTGTACTGTATGTTCAGAGCCAACAGTGCCTACTTCTACATCATCATGACCTTCAAGATTTTCTTTTTCTTCTATTATTGTGACGTAAATCTGGAATTTTAATATTCAACAAATTATCACCCAATCCACACTTTAATTCAGTATCTTTTATCAGGTTAATGCAACAGTTCTCAAACTTTGCCATAGTGAGCCTCCCCTAAGCCACGGAAAAGATCTTGAGCCTTCCCCAAAATACTGAAATATTTTTGGGTCTCTCCATAGAAAAATAGCCTACTTTTCACAGTACATAAGGAATAAATTGAAACCTCTTTGCATAGCTGGCTGTCATGTTATTACGCTTATTGTAACCCCCCCCCCCCAGAACAGAACAACCTACTTGCTCCAATATTTTGACTCTCAAATCATTGTTACCCATTACTGCCATACCTTCATGGGTCAGACTGCTTTTTCTGTTTTCCCTCTAACTGGAATAACCTTCCTGATGACCTCTGTCTCTCCCCGCTGCTCTTAAGCAACTTCTCAGGGATCATTTTGGCCCCTCCTGCTCTTATTCCTAGTACCTGTATGGTTAACTCTTGTATTTGGACAGTTCTGCTGCCAGTCTAATTGATCAATTGTTCCTCGCATTGTTAGTTCATTGTTCTTAATTTGTGTGCACTTTTATTCATTTTGCATTTTCTTGAGTGTTTTGCAGTTACATTTTGAATTGTATTCTCTCACTGCCCTTCCCTGGGTACACCTGAAATAAGCCATGTCTCAGTGTACAGTACCTTTCCTGGTCACAGACTTGTGACTAAATACATAAATTCACCTCCGATTATCCTCTTTCAGTTTGCCTTATCCCTTCACACAAAATATATAAAGTTCAAAATTGACTATAATACTTTTTCCAGACTTGCTTGAGCCTCCCCTGGAACAGGTTGGGGCCTCCCCAGGGAGGCTGGCCTCACCATTCGAGAACCCCTGTTTGCATTAGCAGCCATTTTTGGCCCTGATTAGAGTTTTATAAACAGTCTGGCACACCTGATCCAGTAAAGGCTGAGAACAGCAAAGTACAGACACGTGTTTCGTCCTCTCTGGGACTCTGTGCCACAGTTTATGATCAGTGGTAACAAGACCACTAGATGGGTAATAACAGCAAATTGGTGGTGGTGGGTAGATTCGGGAAGGACGCTAGGTAGTACTGTTTTATGGCGGAGGGGGATAATAAGCTTCCAGAGATGCTGATCAACACAAAATCTGTGGAGAGGTTTTAAGAAATGGTAGGATAAGTTGGTAAGTGGCGTGGAGGGCTGAAGCACTTAGCACCCGACCTCCTGCCATGCCAGTGACCCGGGTTTGGGAACAGACGCAGGTCACTTGGGAGCTGACCAGGGGAGGGAGGGTTGAGCATCCATAGGATGGCTCTCCTCTCTCAGGGAGGGGTGTTGCCGTGGCTCGCTGCTTGTCTTCCACGTGGCAGTGTCCAGGTGGCAACGCATGTGACTCACATGTAGTAGGAAGGGACCACGTTCAGGGTGCTGGGGGTGTCTCTGTGGAGGAGGAGCTCAGCCTCTGCATGTCTGTGGGGGCGGGGCAAAAACTGGCAGAAAATGGCCCCCAATATCAGGATGATGACCGGGACCTCACAGGCTCTGCAGCAGGGACTGGGTACCTCTCTCAGGTCCTGTGGCAGAAGTCGCCGCCGAGGGAACGTAAGTCCCGGAGAAGCTGGGTGATGGTGCTGGTCTGAGTGGGACTGCCAGGGGAGAGTCTGAGGAAAAACACTTAAATTAACAAAAAAAAATTTATATATGATAGGCAAAGCAGGCTGATGAGGGAGCACTGAAAGGGGGAATGGAAATGAACCTCTACAGGGCATGTAAGTCCATACTGGGAAGACTCAGTAGACAGCAAAACCTTCTTCTACCAGCACGTTTCTGTGTATCTAGGTTTCTACAGTTAGTGCTTTTTTCTCCTTGAGCACTGGACAACCCCCTTTGTGCTAACAACTCCAGCCCCATCACTCTGACATCCCTAGGATTTACCCTGTCAGTGTGCCCCTACAGGGCTTACCCCTCCCCCCGGCAGGGAGTGGTGGGGTTTCCCAATCCCTACTGAGAAATGGATCCAGTTCTGTGGCAGCGCCAGATCGTCAGGTGTGGAGCTTGCGAGGGAGTCAGAAGTCATCTTGCCATTCAAATAATTTCCATAGTGTTCTTTCCCTCCCCCTTGGAGCAGGCATGCAATGCCATCAATGACATCACCACACAAGCTCCCATGCGTGGCTCACTGGACCCCTGCCACTCCATCCCCCTACTTAGCAGCTCCTGTGCCCTAACCTCTAGCCACCACTAGGGGCCAGACTAGCACTGGGCTGTGTGCCACCCCATCGCTGGAGGAGGAGGAGAGCAGTGTGCCAGATACTCAGTCCTCCTCTCCCCTCGCAGATTCTCTGACAGCCTGAGTTCACCCCCAAACTCAGGTCGTCAGTGCTGCAAGTGGTAAGACTGTCACTGTACGTCTCTACAGTTCTATCACAGTCACTCCCATGCGACTAGCTTCCCTCTTTTCTGTCTCCCGCTGACTCCACCCTTGCTCCTATGTCTCCTATACCCAACCTCTCCACTCTTCCGGTCCCTCTCCTCCTCCTCCTCCTGGGGCCACCCAGGGGCTCCAGTTGCTTTGTCTGTGATTTGCTCCTCCCTCCTCCCTGCTGCCCTCTGTACAGAATTGTTTATGTTTACTGTAGGGGTGGGAGAACCCCAAAGCTTCTGTGGCGTCTGAAACATTCTGGTAAAGAGCGACAAGTTGCAACATTTATCCGACCCATATCAGAACCTTTTAGTTTAAAGAATGAAAACTGATTTAACTCTTCTCTTTCCACTCATAAGGTATTGTCAGTGAGGGAAAGGGATTCTAAAAGAAATTGAAGTCGTACCACAGTACATGTAATTAATATTGTGTGCCTCGTTTGCAGTAGGGCTGCCTGTGTAACACTACTGTCAGTATGACCACTTAATACAGATCTGGGAGTGGGTGCAGTTTTTGCCAGACAGTAAAAATGGTGGACGAGGTTTCACATCTTGGGCATTGACAGGAATGGAGATGACTCGGGGGGTGCTACCCCCCCCCACAGGACTGGTTAGTTTCAGGGGACAAAGCCCTCCATGCCTCCCTTCTACTTCTTCTACTACAACTACTACAAATTGTTGCAGTGCCTACGAGATCACAGATGTCATCAGATGAGAACGTGTTATGACACTGAAATCTTGTTTCATGACATCATAATCTCGTCTGTCTGGCAGAAATGGCACCAGAGCTCAGATCTGGCTCACTGGGTCCTTTCTCTACCTCCAGAGTTCTTTCTGGGTCTCATCACCACCGCCAGCTTTCTTTCTAGCTAAAAATCAGTGTTTTACAAAATTCTCAGAGCCTCGTCAGAACTGAAAAAAACATTCTGGTATGGTTCTTTTACAGAACATGGCACTGGTTCTGGAAGGTTTTAAATTGATCCTTTCTGGTTCTCCCGGGACTATTTTTTTTTTTGAATATCGTGTTTGTTTTGCATATCATGTTTTATATAACATCCACACGCTGATAAACAGCAAGATAAAAAAACATGTTATCTTGACCCAAAATAGCAAGCTAATATCTTGCAAAAACTGAGCATATCACTATACATACTGAACCAGAGATCAGCATTCACAATGCTGATGACATTACAAAAGCCATGTGAATTAGTGAAGCCAGCAGATGAAATCAAAGAGAAGCTGTAAAATCGTCGTACAAATATCAGATTTAGAAGCTATGACTAATAAAGTGATGTACAAACCAAACATGCAATGGTCTGACTCAATACATACAGTTTATCATCGCTTGTGAGGGTGCAGGACTTTTGTAACTCACTTGTGTCTCCACCACTCGTGAGTTATGGTCCTGCCCCCTCACGTGAAGATAAATTGCATATTTTGAGTCGGCCTATTATATACCTCCTATATATTTTGAAGTTTGGAAGTTTACGCATGACCTAACGTGTGCCATGTCCCCCCTCAGCTCATTTGTACCTTACTTTGATATGTACTCCAGTTATAAGTGTGTGTGTACTGCTGTACCTTCCCCATCCCCTTGCTGTTATACCCTTCCCCCACTGTACCTGGAAATGGGCCTCAGTTCTGTGCACCTCTCCTGGCCGACTCATCCAATAAATAAATACTTGACCCAGACAAAATGCTCCTGACCCAGTCTGACTGCACCATACATTCCCTGTATTATTAATTTTAGCCCGAAATGTGAGAAAGATGAGAAACCCCCATCATTTCACATTGGCTCAGATTGGTTCCCCTCCCCACCATCACCCATGCATAATCCAAACCGCGTTTAGTCGCCAATTGAGGGGATGTGGTTGTCCTACAGATGAAAGGAACCTTGAAGAACACGGGGGGGGGGTGCGCTGGCTAGAAATACTCCACAGCTGCTTTGAAAAACAGAGGCATACCAAGAAAGAAAAAAAATACAGTTTAAACAAAAATAAAAACACCTTAAGTGAAAGAAATTAAAGTAAGAGAGAAGCAAAACAACAAAAACAAAACAAAACAAAAAGGGGTGGGACTAGACCACGCGCATTCCCTGCTATTTAGAAGTGGATGGGTATCCAAAGTGCACCCAGTCTTGGGTGTGCGTGCGTGGAGTGGTGGGGGGAACTCTCAATGGCTCTCGCAGTGGCAGAGTTGGAATTCCCACCTCAGGACAGTGTTTAGGTATGGGATTGCCATTATCATTCAGAACTGATCCCCTGCCTTGTTGGTGGTTGAAAATATCTTCCCATCGCTAACTAGTCCAGGACTGCTAACCAGCAAAAAAAATCACTAGTCCTAGAAATGCTTTCACTGGCCCATCATTGTAATTAGATGAAGAATCTTGACACTAAAAGAGTTAAACATGAATATTAAATAAAACCCGAAGCTCACAGATCACTGTAAACAAACATCAAGCCTTCTTCTCCTTGGTAAAAGCAGAAAATTATGTCTCCGTGATCAGAGCGTCAGGTGCCAGAACCAATACTTCTCCAGTCTCCACTGGTCCACAGACCACTAAAGACTCATTCTTAGTGGTCCAGGACATTAATTAGCCAGCCCTGTAGCCAGGACCACTGGAATGTTTAAGCTTGACTGGTAGAACAGAGAAGAGATGTGGGGGTGGGGGTGGTTGAGCAGGGAGGTCTTTGGATCACCAGTTCCAGAGCCGGAACCAAGCTGCAGTGTGCCAAGGACACACCTCCTCTCCGAAAAATGCCTTGAAACTCACAAAACTTGACAAGAAATATACAACTACTGCATTAACCCCCTCCCAGGAGTTCGCTGCAGGAACATCGAAAAAGAAACCTGAAAATTAACGCTAATTTTTCATTTAAAAAAAAAAAGCTTTAAATGTATTCTCTTACCTGTAGTCGTGCTAAAATTGGTCCTCAAATGGGCAATAATAAGTGATTATAGGAAAAATAATCCCCCCCAAACGACTGGAACTAGCGTGCAGAAGGCAGCAGCAGCAGCAGGTCCGCAGGATCAGTGGCAGAGTGCTGGAAGGGTTTCAGTGCTGCGAGTCTCTCTCTCTCTCTCTCTCTCTCTCTCTCTCTTTCTCTATGTCCCTCTCTCTCTGGCTCTTGTCTTGCTCACTGTATGTGTTAGGGGTGTGCAGATGGGTGGAGACAGAGAGACAGGGAAACAGAGAGAGAGAGAGAGAAGCAAAGAGCAAGAGAGAGAGAACAGGAGTGCGAGAATGAGAAAGAGAATAAGAAAGACGAGAGAGAGAGAGAGAGAATACGAGGCAGATGAAAGAGTGAAAGCAGGAGAGACAGAGACAGAGTAAAGAAGGGAGAGATTGCAGGACAGCCAGAGAGTAAGACAATCCCTTTGATGTTAGGAAAGAGCATCCAGAAAGAGACAGAGAGAGGCTAGGAAAACAGGACTGAGGAACGAGAAGCCTCCTAGGCTTGTGTATTGTTTCACACTCTCATGAGAGACTCTCAGCTTTTGAAGGCGCTGTGTACTGCCCCATCCCTCCCCCACAGCTCGTTTGCAATCATCTTTTTTATTGAGTTTCAATCAGAAAAGGAAAGTACAGTTATAAAGTGGTCACGGTGCACCAGCGCAGCATCCAGGTGATGCAAATCGAAGTATAGCAGGAGGTTTAATACATACAAATGACTGGGGACCAGTACTGGAAAAGGAAAAGAATTCCGCCGAGGAACCTGTCACCTTTGATGTAGGATCAGACACACATGACAGGATTCTGGAGGCACATTCCCTGATTATATGTTGCATTTTGACACTTTGATTAGACAGTTTCATGCCCCTTTTTTTTTTTGGGAAGGGTGTACATTTTTAAAGGTATCCGTTGAAAACCACGTCGGAAGAATGGCACGATCGAAAACTGAGCTGACATTACAGTGTGCACAGTTTTGGGGTCGGTTTGTTTATAATAGAGCGGTTTTTAACTGTGCCCATTTTCTGGTGTGCGTGCTGCGTGATTTTTGACCGCGCCATTCTTCCAATGCAGTGTTGACCTAGCCCCCATTTTAAACAGGCGTAGTCGTTTTCCCATGTTGGTCCTGGAACTGAGTTAGACCTTTAAGTTTACTCCTAGGACACAGTTCCCCTGCATCCTATCCCTATTTCCACCACTGGGTGGGACAGCACACTGGCACAGGAGGAAATGCCACCTCTCACTGGCAGTGTTAGGAGATTGCCAGCACCCTCCACAATTTGAGGATTCTGCCTCCCCGGGCAGGATTTACATCACATGACCAAGCTGGTAGATAGGATGTATGGATGAATAGGTGAAAAAGACGGAAAGGAAAATAATTAGATTTTATATAGCACCCAGCATAGAGGCTGTATCCCAAAGCATTTTACAAGTTAGCAACTGTTGTCGCAGTCATGATGCAGAATAAGAGAGGGGGAAAGGGGTTAAGAAGAAAAAGAGGAAGAATCAGCATTTATATGCCACTTTTCATACACATTGCATACCAAAGCCATTTACAAGCAATGCTAGACTGGTAGTGAAGTGACTGTAAATGTACAGTGGCAGCCGTTGCAGACAGCAGCCTCCACATTCAGCCTTGGACGATTGCATGCACTGGTTTTATGGTAAGGGGAATGTTGGTCAGGATACCAGGGAAAATCCTCCACTCTTGTGAAAAGTGCCTTGGGTTCTTTTACTTCCAAATGGGCACCCACCATGACAATACCAGAGATGGGTAGAAGGGACCTTGGTTTAACGTCTCATGCAAAGGCAGTGCAATACCCTCCTAGTACTGCACTCGGGTGCCAGCGTTTACAGTTTGAGCCCAATCCTGGAGTCAGATGAAAACCCACAACCTTCTGTCTCAGAGGCAGATGTGCTACCAACTGAGCCACTTCAAGTACAGAGAGATTAAGTGACTTGATAGTAGCCTGACTGTCGGCACAGCAGTAGGGCCCACCGCTTGTGATGCTGGTGACCCAGATTTGGGAATAAGCCTGGGATATCCAGGGCCAGCCGTGGGGGAGAGGAATTGTGCATCCCAGGGGGCACACTCCTTATCCAGGGAGTGATAGACTGTGCTACCCCCACAAGAGCACCACCTGGGTGACCAAGGGTGGAAATGCGGGTTTACACACCTATGGGCAGGGCAGGCACTGACTGACACATTGTGGCGGCGTGTCTTGCGTGTGCACACTTATGTGTGCATCTCAGTTGTCGGCATCTAGAGGGCTAGGCACAAAAAGTTAAAAAATGGCCTCGGCACCAAAAGACAACAGGCCCAGGTATATCCAAAATGCTGCCACCGCACTGCCTCCTGACGATAAACTGCTTAAGGGGGTACATCCCCCTCCCCCGCCCCTGCCTGCAGGGCGAGCCAAGGCACCTTGGTGGGCTAGCAATGACAAGTAAGCAGGTACTGCGGCCAGGGGTACCTTGGGAGATTCTCAGGGAGTCAGGGGACAGAAAGAGGGAACTAAAGTACTCATTAAAAAAAATTAAATGACATGTTTACTGTTACAGGCTATGTGGTACTAGTGGTATTCAAACCTGGGCCCCCGGGGTCAGAGACCTAAAAACAACACAAAACAGTTTTTCACATTAACCAGGTGTCATTAAACATGGATCATCCGGAGATATGAATACTATTTCTGAAAAAAAGGACTGTACAGACAGCTGTCATTTTACACACGTTTCTGTCTCCTTTAAGGTTGGAATTCTTTCCTTTTCTTCTACTTGTATTTTTTTATATAATTATTCAAAACAAGCTGTAGTTACAGCAAGTATTTGTACCCACACACAGTGTGCACCCAGCTTCTGGTGATTCCCGCAGTGACCTCACAATCTGGTATTCCCTATAGCCGCACGGTTTGCCGTCATGAGAGTTTTGCTGTCATTTTCAAACCGAAGACACCCTGACTCCCGAATAGAAGATGTTTGAGCAGAAAAGAGGCTAATATCCATTAGGAAATTAGGTGTGTGTATATGTGAGTAAGTGCGTGCGTGTGTGCTTGGGCGGGGGAGGTGGTGAATATTTAATTCATCTCAGCTGAGTTATCCTGGGGCCATGTAACTGCCCAACCAACAGTGGGGGGGCAGGGGACTCAATTAACTCAACCGATGTATAGCATAACTGGTAGATATTTATTTTTTTTGCTAATAACTTATTTTCCCAGGATAGCTTAGTCGAGATGCAATATCATATTTTCAAAGGGATCTTGCTTTTATCACTTTTTACAATGTATTTAATTTATTTCATCAGATATACACCTTTGAGCCTACTAGCTCATTTACCAAGGTTCCTCATCAAATGAATGGAATTTACATAGGTTAGGCAGATACACGGAGCAGGTCCAATATAGCCATGTCACAGTGAGTTACAGAAAATATAACTGCATGCAAAACAAAAGAGCGAGAGTTGCAACTTTATTAGATATAAAATGATGTGGTCAACACCTCATAGCTTAGAGCCGGCATTCTGTATTTACCAGGGCAGCCCAGCTGAGATGCAATGGCTCATTTTCTGTGGGGTTCTGCTTTTACCCAGTTTTACAATAGATTTACCCAGGATAGCCCAGCTGACATGCAGTATCTTATTTTCAGTGGGGTCGTGCTTGTACCCATTTTTTTACAATATTACCCAGGATGGCCCAGCTGAGAGGCAAAATCACGTTTTCCATGAGGTCCTGATTATACTCATTATGACAATTGAATGGACTGTATTATAGATCGAGGGGGTGCTCCCGACAAATTGGAGCGCTCCTTTCTTCTGTGCGTGGGACACTCTTATTCTGTGAAGAGTGCTTCACACACAGATGCGCTAGAAATGGGCATGTTCTGGGGACAGTTTTATTTTAAATATATTATTGATTGCACCACACACATATATATATAGTATATATATATATATATATATATATATATATATATATATATATATATATATATATATGGGCGTGAGTGGTAAATGAGTGTGATAAATTATGTTATTTTCACCAGGGTGTGATAAATATAAGACCTGACATTTATCACACCCGAGCAAAGCCACGCATACTGCGCAAAGCCGCACAAATGGTACATTTTGCAACAATGAGGCCCCCATTGTATATATCGGATACATGATGGGCACTCATGGGATATGGGAAATATGTTCAGTCCTGTACAGTGACCTCTGAAACCTCACTTGTGGCTTTGCCACTCGTGAGTATTCAGAGGTCACTCTATAGGAGTGAAGATATTTTCCATATCACACTCGTGCTCATCATGTATCCCATATATATATATATATATATATATATATATATATATATATACACATATACAATGGGGGGTGAGTGGTAAATGCCTACATGTTACCACCGCTGATTGTAGCAGTGTTTTTCTCAGGTTGGGGAGGGGGCAAGAGAGTCAACGAGGGACCATTTTCTTTTTTGTTCTAGGTGTTTGTTTGTTTTTAAGAAGATGTGGGACTTTTGCTGCGCTGGGGTGGGCTCCCAGCGTGGCACCTGCAAGTTTGTTGGGGGGCAGTGAAGTCGATGGGGGATTGGGCACCCCCGTGGGCTACAGACTGCCTACCTGTTACCACCGCTGATTTTGGCAGTGTTTTTCTCAGAACTGTACACCACTGCATCTGAACGGCTGTCATAGACAACTTGGACATTCATTGGTGTGGTATAGCCGTGCCTGCAAAAAAGGATCAGGGCACTGGAAGTGGGGGAGGCACACCTATGTAAACTCGTATGGTGGCACTATGTTTCTTGCACATGCATGCAAACAAACACAGTGATCACCCAGGGAACTTTCTCTAGTACCCTTAAGAGCAGTGCGAACGTGCTCCTGTACCCTTTCTTTAAGGGGACGTATAATTCTCCCAACATATACTTTTTTTACACAGCTGCACCACCCCACATACACTACATATTCAAATATGTGCAATAGTGCAGTGCAAAGGTTTGTACTGTGCATGCCCTGCACTCAAACCCAAGGATGCTGTATTCAGTCAAACAGTGCACCCGCTGCTAACTGACTAAATACAGGGCCATGTCAGTGCAGCGCGAAGTCAAGGAGCACTACCCTAGCATGGACCTGAGCTGTATACAGCTCATAGGGAAGATAACGGAATTGTGTCCCCAGACCAGCTAGCGCTGGGAGCCCCATATGTTGGCAGTATGCGAATTGCCTATGTCAGTACTGCATCTGAACTGTCATAGACAGTTCATTTCTGATCCCGCCCCACGAACACGTAGGTAGCACGCTGAGAGCCCACCCCAGCGTGCTCATGCACTCCTCCTCCACCCCCGCATACCGTATGCCCGACGGGGGTGCCCAATCCCCCGTTGGCTCCACTGCCCCCCCAAAAGTAAACTTCCTGGTGCCACACTGGGAGCCCACCCCAGCAGGCTCATGCGCTCCCCTCCACCCCTGCACACTGCATGACTGACAGGGGTGCCCAATACCATGTCGGCTCCATTGCCCCCACCAAACTGTAAACTTCCTGGTGCCAAGCTGGGAGCCCAACCCAGCGTGGCAGAAGTCTGTAGCCCACTGGGGTGCCCAATCCCCCATCGACTCCACTGCCCCCCAACAAACTTGCAGGTGCCACGCTGGGAGCCCACCCCAGCGTGGCAAAAGTCCCACATCATCTTTTTTTTTTTTCTTGTTCTCTATTTTCTGTTTATACTCCTCCCCTGCCTGCCCCCTAGTCTCCTCAGCCTCAGGAGTCACTAACTGTGTCTGCCCCGCCTCGTCCTACCTGCACCACAGTAGTCCCCCCATGTAGCCTCGGATTGCCCCCTGGGCAGAGACAGAGATGGGGTGTCTACACCCCCGAACCATCTTGATTTCTTCAGGGCACCGGACCGGAACAGGCAGGTGGGCTATGGGGTCTGAGCTAGAGTGCTCCGTCTTCCAGGAGCCTAGAGGGCGATTTTTCTGGTGCTCCTATGTTGGCATGCATCCCAACATCAAGGCCCTCCCCTGCTGACATCCACCGTACACTTTTCCCCCCGTTGTGAGACAGGGAACTTGCTGCGCCCCCGGCCTCTGCCAGAGGGCAGTCAAGCTCCGACCCTTAGGATCCCTTCCCTCCCAGGAGAGGAGAGCTGTCCTCCAGATGTTCAATTCTCTCCTTCCCCTGATGACCCCCCCGGTGGTCTGGGCTAGTTCCCGAACCCGGGTCACCGGCGTAGTGCGCAGTGTGGTGTCCAGTGCCTCAACCCCACATCCTCTTAAAAAAATTAAAAACACCTAGAACAAAAGAAAATGGTCCCTCTTTGACTCTCTTGCCCCTCTCCAACCTGTGCCCACCCTCTGCGTACCCCACCTCCCCACACCCCTCTCACCCCATACTTACCTCCGGAGGCCGGTGCGATGATCTTCGGTGGACTGGGAACATGTCTGCACTCTTCAAAGCTGACCATGAACTGAAGAAATGCCAGTAAGCTATATAATGACATAAATAGGTATTTTGTTTTTCAACTATGGTGCATATTTCAGCCTTTCTTGGGAATTTTTTCACCAAATTTTCAACATGGGGTTCTTGGGACCCCACCTCATGAACTCAACCACTGTCATTTTATTATTCAGTCCCGAAAGGTGATTTCACAGTCACTGCATGGAACCACCTTTCAGGACTGAGTAACAACATGACAGTGTCACAGTTCATGAGGTATGCCCCCCAAAACCCTATGTTGAAAATTTGGTGAAATAATTCCCAAAAATGACTGTTTTACAAGGGTGCATTATGAAGTTCCTACACACGCTCATAACTTCAAGAATATGTACTATTTTCAGCCCAGATTTTCAACATTGCCATTTTACTATACCTCCTTATGAGCAGTACAGCTGTCATTTTTCACATCTTGCCAAAAATTCGTTTTCACTCATGTAGCGCACAATGGCGCAGCCAGTGTGCAAAATCAATATTTGGGACAGATTAAGAAAATCATAGTTACACTGTTCATGAGCAGAGGTCTTAAAATGGCTATGTTGAAAATTTGGTGACAAAAGTCCATAAAATGACTGTGCTACGAGTGAGCATTGCGCAGTTTCCACGCACCCGCGTAAGTTCACAAATCTGTAATATTTTCAGTCCAGATTTTCACCACTGGCATTTTTCCACACTTCCTTATGAACAGTACAGCTGTCATTTTTCACACCCTGGCCAAAATGTATTTTTGCACTTCCAGCGCAGAAATGCGCAGTTGCTGTGGGAAATCACTGTTCAGGACAGATTAAAAAAATCGCAGTGATACTGTTCATGAGCGGAGGTCCCAAAATGTCTGTGTTGACAATCTGCTAAAAAATCCCAAAACTAATTACATTATGGGTGTGCGTTGCGCAGTTTCACCAGTTTTTTTATATTTTCGCTCCAGATTTTCAACATTGCCATTTTTTACACCTCCCCATGAACAGTACAGCTGTCATTTTTCACATCCTGTTTGAAATGTGCTTTCACACCTGTGGTGCCAAATGGCGTAGTCGCTGTGCAAAATCAGCTTTCAGCTAACAAACTGATATTGCCACTGTTTATGAGGTGGGGGTCACAAAAAACCCATGTTGAAAATTTGGAGTGAAAATATCAACGAATGCCCAGGGTGTTAGGGTTTCCAACCATAATGACCCACCCTGTAGAGACTGACAGGCATCAGGGGTGTGACTTGGGATTGTTGCCTGCAATGCTCATGCCATTCCACCTCCACCCACACCCTGCAGCTAGTGACAGGCATCGAGGTGTGCCTTGGACTCTTCGGCCCCAAAGTTCACCCCATTCTCCTATACTGCACCCATCTCATTGTATTTCCTTATGGAATGGGGTGAGCATGAGGCCCAAAGACCCCAAGGCACACTGTGACACTTGTCGGTGTCTGCAGGGTAGAGTAAGGTGAAATGGCGTGGCCATTATGCCCGACGACCCAAAGGCGCACCCCAATGCCTGTCAGTCTCTGCAGGGTGGTGATGGAGTTGGCTTTAGTTCAATACTTCACTGCCATTCCTATTATGCAGCTCTGTAATTCCTACACTACCAATGCCAATGCCAGCAAGCAAACATTCGGCATTGACAAATGCTTGTTTTAAAGATTCCCACAGCTGCATACTCTCCTGCTTCAAATTTAGACCAACAGATCATGTGTCACAGTCTGTGAGAGGAGGGGATAGGTTGAGAACTTTACTGCAACTGACATGGAATGGATTTACGAACTTCAAAGCCATGATCCTAAGGATATAAACACTGATACAGACTTTCAGCAACTCCTCTGAAGCCCGCATTCTGTATGATACCCTATTTGTTTTGTTCTGAAAAGTTTGCCAAAACACTGTTTTTGCTGATGGGAATTAAGAATGAAAAAAAACAGCTACAAATATTTGTTTGCCTTTTGAACAACTGTAGACCTTGTAGTTCAAGCTGCTATGTATTATTCCTTTTTTTTTCCTTTCCCACCAATTGTTTAACCAGGAGAGTCACACTAAGCTGAAAGCTTGTTTACAGGTGTGACCTGGTAGCACCGGAAAGTTAAGTGACTTGCTCAGAGTCACACAGTATGAAAGTGAGGGTTGTGGGATTCAAACCCAGGTCTCCAGATTTGTAGCTTAGAGCCTTAAACCACTGTGCTATACTGCCTCCCTGTTCCTTTATTCCCCTATTAATTAGTACTGTGCTCTGTGCTGATCCAGGTCAAAGATTATTACTTCTAAAATGAAATTAGATTTTTTTTTTGACTGAGTGGATCCCTTGCACAGTACTTTAAAAAAAGAAAATTATTTCTAATAAAGTAAATCATTCTGTATAATAGATTACAGCTGGGTGTACAGTTGCTCATAATAAGCTTTTTTAAGGTATTTTTTAAAGATCGGTGTTGGTCCTAAGTGAAAAAATGTGTATTAAACTTGCACTTCGCACTTTTGTATTATTGGGTACAGGTAAATGTTGAAATATTACTATTTTATTGAGTGTGGTAAAGTAACCCCTTTCCCACATTCTCCTCCTTCCTTCCCTCCTTCCCCTTACCTCTCCCCTTTGCCATCTCTATTTGGATTACAACAAGTTTTCATATGGGCAACACTCATGTGGAATTGATTACAAGTCATCAAAGGGAAAGCAATATTTGCTAGAGTCTTTGCTCGAGGCTAATCTTTATTGACTGGAAGTTATTAACAATATTTGTAGTTTTACAGATTCACAGAATTTCAACATGTACTATATTGATTTAGAAAAAGGGAGGTAGTGTTACCGTTGTATAGATCGCCGGTAAGACCCCACCTAGAGTACTGTGTCCAGTTCTGGGGGCCACATCTCCAGAAAGACACAGACAGAGTGGAGGCTCTTCAGAGGAGGGCAACTAAAATGGTGCAGGGCCTGCATCAGTAGCTCTACGAGGAGAGATTAAAGAACACCCTGGAGCAGTGGGGGTATATGATAGAGACCTTTAAATACCACGCGGGGTAAATAAGGCACAGGAGGGAAGTATTTTTCAGATGGAAAGGTGCTCAAGAATAAGGGGACATGCTATGAAGCCGGGGGGGGGGGGCAGAGTCAGGAGAGATGTGAGACAGACAGTATCTATCTATCTACAGACAGTAACTATCTATCTATCGACAGTTTCTATCTATCTATCTATCTATCTACAGACAGCATCTATCTATTTATCTACAGTATCGCTCTATCTATCTACAGACAGTATCTATCGACAGTTTCTATCTATAGACAGTATCTATCTATCTACAGACAGTATATATCTGACAGTATCTATCTATCTATCTATCTATCTACCTATCTATCGACAGACAGTATCTATGTATTTATATATCTATTGACAGTATTGATCTGTCTATTTACAGACAGAATCTATCTACAGACAGTATCCATCTATATAGCGACAGTTTCTATGTATCTATCTATCTAGTGACAGTATCTAGCGACAGTATCGATCTGTCTGTCTACAGATAGTATCTATCCACAGACAGTATCTATCTGTCTATCTAGTGACAGTTTCTATCTATCTATCTACATACAGTATCTATCTATCTTTCTATCTATCTATCAACAGTATGTATCTAGCTATCGATAGTATCTATCTATCTAGCTACAGACAGTATCTATCTATCTACTGTACAGATACTATCAACAGTTTCTATCTCTCTCTCTCTATCTGTCTATTGACATTATCTATCTAACTATCTAAAGACAGTATCTGTCTATCTATTTACAGACAGTATCTATCTATCTATCTGTCTAGTGACAGTTTCTATCTATCTATCTATCAACAGTATCTATCGAGAATATCTATCTATCTACAGACAGTATCTATCTATCTATCTACAGATAGTATCTATCTATCAACAGTTTCCATCTATCTATCTAGGTATCTATCTATCTATCTATCTATCTATCTACTGTATCTATCTACAGACAGTATCTATCTATTTATCTATCTATCTATCTATCTACAGACAGTATCTATCTATCTACTGTACATATACTATCTATCAACAGTTTCTATCTATCTGTCTATTGACATTATCTATCTAACTATCTAAAGACAGTATCTATCTGTCTATCTATTTACAGACAGTATCTATCTATCTATCTATCTAGTGACAGTTTCTATCAACAGTATCTATCGAGAATATCTATCTATCTACAGACAGTATCTATCTATCTATCTATCTACAGATAGTATCTATCTATCAATGGTTTCTATCTATCTATCTAGGTATCTATCTATCTACTGTATCTATCTACAGACAGTATCTATCTATCTATCTATCTACAGATAGTATCTATCTATCAACAGTTTCTATCTATCTATCTAGGTATCTATCTATCTAGGTATCTATCTACAGACAGTATCTATCTATCTACAGTATCTATCTATCTACAGACAGTATCTAGCTATCAACAATATCTAGCTATCAATCTATAGACAGTATCTATCTATATATCTATCATCTATCTATTGACAGTATCTATCTATCTATCTGTCTAGTGACAGTTTCTATCTATCTATCTATCAACAGTATCTATCGAGAATATCTATCTATCTACAGACAGTATCTATCTATCTATCTACAGATAGTATCTATCTATCAACAGTTTCCATCTATCTATCTAGGTATCTATCTATCTACTGTATCTATCTACAGACAGTATCTATCTATCTATCTATCTATCTATCTACAGACAGTATCTATCTATCTACTGTACATATACTATCTATCAACAGTTTCTATCTATCTGTCTATTGACATTATCTATCTAACTATCTAAAGACAGTATCTATCTGTCTATCTATTTACAGACAGTATCTATCTATCTAGTGACAGTTTCTATCTATCAACAGTATCTATCGAGAATATCTATCTATCTACAGACAGTATCTATCTATCTATCTATCTACAGATAGTATCTATCTATCAACAGTTTCTATCTATCTATCTAGGTATCTATCTATCTACTGTATCTATCTACAGACAGTATCTCTCTATCTATCTATCTATCTATCTATCTATCTATCTATCTATCTATCTATCTATCTACAGACAGTATCTATCTATCTACAGTATCTATCTATCTACAGACAGTATCTAGCTATCAACAATATCTAGCTATCAATCTATAGACAGTATCTATCTATCTATATATCTATCATCTATCTATCTATTGACAGTATCTATCTATCTACAGACAGTATCTATCTATCTACAGTATCTATCTATCAACAGTATCTATCTACAGACAGCATCTATCTATCTATCTACAGACAGTATCTCTATCTACCTATCTAAAGACAGTGGGCTGGATATTCAAAAGGGTTGAGCCATGCGCAATAGAGTTGCACCTGCTCAAGTCCGAAATGTGCCGTTCTGCCATATTCAGCGGAAGCGATTCACCCGAGTCAAGCTGAGCAACAGGCGCCAATGCTAATGAAGGCATGCTGAAACGGAGGAGGAACAATGCATAAACTGCACAGCCCGATATTCAGTGGGCTGTGCAGAGTTGTGCAGACGCAACCCCCAACCTGCGCCTGCACAACTTTGAGCAAAAAAAAGGAGTAAGTCGAGGGCCACCCACAGGTGAGCTGCCGCATTGCAGGGCGCAACACAGCAGCTGCCACCTGTGGGTGGCCCTCAACCTACTCCCTGTGCCCCCCCTGCAGCCCAATCGCTGACATATAGTAACCCCTCCCCTGACTCAGCCCATCAGAGGGCATATGTTTAAATCCCCCACCCACTGACTGGCCCGATCGCGGGCATAAGTTCAAACATCCCCCACCCCTGACTGGCCCAATCGTGGGCATAAGTTCAAACATCCCCCACCCCTGACTGGCCCAATGCGGGCATAAGTTCAAACATCCCCACCCCTGACTGGCCCAATCAGGGCATAAGTTCAAACATCCCCCACCCCTGACTGGCCCAATGGCGGGCATAAGTTCCAAACATCCCCCCACCCCGACTAGCCCGTCGCGGGCATAAGTTCAAACATCCCCCACCCCCGACTAGCCCCGATCGCGGGCGCAAGTCGAAAAAAAACACCCCCACTAGCCCGATGCGCGGGCGAAAAGTTCAACCCCCAAGAACATATCCCTGGTGGTCAGTGGACCTTAAGCCCGTCGCGGGCAGAAAAGTTCAACCCCCAAGGACCACCTACCTGGTGATCCGTGGCCCCCACCACCACCCACGAGCCACCACCCGCTCCCCGTCAGCGGTGGGCGGCAGCAACCACCGCCTGCGCCCCCGCCGCCCGCCGACTGACTGCTTGGTAGGCTGCCCGACCCATTGAGTTCAGGCAAGAGCCAATGGGCATCTTGAATGCTCCATCTGACCACTTGCGGTGGCGTAAGTTCCACTGCGCCATGCACGGTAGCTGTGGCTGGGGGTGATATTCAAAGGTGCTCAATAGCACAACTCAGTTGAATATCAAATGGCACACCCCTGCGTTAACTATTTTGTGCAGTGCAAGGGCTTGCGCCACAGAATAGCGCAGTTTGAATATCCAACCCTCTATCTATCTATCTATCTATCTATCTATCTATCTATCTATCTATCTATCTGACAGTATCTGTCTATTTATCTATCTATCTATCTACAGACAGTATCCATCTATCTATCTATCTATAGACAGACAATAGCTATCTACCTATAGACAGTATCTATCTACCTGTCTATCTACAGACAGTATCTATCTATCTATCTATCTATCTATCTATCTGTCTATCAATCTATCTATCTTTCAGACAGTATCTATATGTCTGTCTGGCTGCAAATTCAATGCCTAGGTCTTCAGATTTCTTCTCACTCTCCTCACAAGGTTGATCCTCTTTCCTTCTGTTTCTCTTTTGTCCTCTTTTTTTTTTCCTCTTCTTCATTACTTATTATCTCTTGCATACCTACTATCTACTCCCTGCTATCCACTTCTTTCATATGTCTAGGTATATTACCTCCTGACTCCCATTTCTTGTTGGCGGTCCTCTGAACCCAATGGCTGAGTCATGCCCACTTGCCCTTTTTCTCTCTCCCTTTCCGTATGTCATACCCTGGCCCCCCCTTTCTTTCCCCCTTACCTTACTCTCCCCACATCTTTGGCCTCCTCCTCCTCCCCCTTCCATCACCTTTTCTTCTTCCTGGCATCCCATCCCCATCATGACTTGCCCGGCTGTTACATTTTTGTGCAAAGTACTGAATAAAACCCTACCTGTTGTTGTTTTTGCTCCGCTTTCTTTCTCACTATTTTTATTTTTTATGCACACATGCATCTACATCCTTGCAAAGTTGTCCTGTACTGCATCATGATCACTTGTGTAATGTTACTGCACCTTGAAATGTATTTTATTTTTTGTATTCCATTGTATTGATTGTATAGATAAATATCTATTGTTTCTATTGTATCTTTGGCCTTGTTCTAACCAGGTCCATCTCGCAAATAAGCCTTGCTCAATGATGTTTGCCTGGATAAATAAAGATTTTGATTGATTGATCTGTCTATCTATCTATCTCTCTATCTATCTATGTGTCTGTCTCTCTTCTGTCTGTATGTCTGTCTATCAGTTATGAAATGTAAAAACCTGCCATTCCGAATACATTGTTTGTCTCTCTGTATTGCTCTGCATGGTTCAAACAGCTGAGAATCCTTGTTGGTGTCTGTTAATGAATTTTTAATGCCTGGATTTCAGCATTTTATTTATTTTATAATGCATGGCTCCAAAGCTGAGCTCTGTAGCTGCTTTATGAATGCATGGCGATGACAGCAGAATGATGTAGGGGGAAAGGGCACAAACCAAAAAAGGCAGGAACCCTGTCTGGGCCTAAATTCCAGGGGCTGTTTCTTGGCCCACCTTATTGACACCTGGCCAGCTGGATAAGTACATACTGTCTGAGAGTGAAAAGTAGACCAGCATCCTATATGGCTTCCCCCACCCACCAGCTTTGTGGAAATGCCCTGTTGCCCATTTCAACAAAGCATCCTTTGAGTGTGAGCTTGAAGGTTACATTATCAGAAAAAAATAGTAAAAACCATGCTGCACCCAGGGCTGAGTTCATATGTTATTGTATTGTAGTCCCAAATGTAGAAAAATGCCAAGCCACACTGATACCACATGCTGTGGTAGTCTGTTACTCTTAGGACCTGATGGACTTCTGGCCCCTTACGAGCTTCAATTGCCATGTTACTAAATGCAAACCACTCATTCTGTGAAGCAGTCCTTCCTGCTATTTTCCTCGATTTTCTCCTCCTTTTGATGACATTGAGTGTCCCCTTGTCCATGCCCCCTATTATGGAAGCCTAGCGGTTAGAGCACAGAGCTGTAAACCTGGAGAGCTGCGTTCAAATCCCACCACCGCCACTTACGCACCGTCTGACCCTGAGCAAGTCACTCAGCCTCCCTGCTCTAATCTCTCTCAGTAAACTCTTGCTGTGCTTTTTGAATCTCCCAGTCCACTGAAAAAAGCAGTGACATTCTCCACCCCCTTTTTCTGGGATTGTAAATCCCTTTGGGATACAGTTTGTACAGGAAAGGGAAAGGGAAAATTGTTTAACCAGGAAAAGCACACCAAGCCAGAGCTTGTTTCCAGGTGCGACCTGGGAGTACAAAGAAGTTAAGTGACCTGCTCAGGATCACACAGTATGCAAGTGGGGGTTGATGGGATTCAAACCTAGATCTCCAGGCTTGCAGCTCAGTGCCCTTAACCACTTCACTATGCTGCCTCCATGAGAGGTATATTAAACAAAATATTCCTTCCTGGGTATGGGTGAAAAACAGTCTACCAGAATGGGCTGGATCAGATTGTTAAAAGCAGAGACTGGCTCATCTCGTTGGACTAGCTGAACCACTGGACGCAAGTTATGCAAATTGTGACGGTCTGGCTTTTACTGATCTGGTCTGGTTTTGGTGGTCCAGTTTTTAGCAAGTCCCATGCATGGGTAAAAACTGGACCAACTGAACTGGACCAGACTGGTAAAAAACAGACAGGCAAAATTCACACAACTTGGGCCAGGTCCAGCCAGACTGGCTTTGGTCCAGTTCTGGTAGTCCAGTTTTCATCAAGTCCTTTCCCTCCTTTTCCTACTTCGTCGCGTATCCCGAGGAAGGGCATTGGATCTAACAATCTTAACCCTTTCAGATACTTTTTTTAATCATCTGTTTTTTCTTCTTAATGCCTATCCCTCCTTCGGGGCAGGACTCTAGCAACCACCCAGCCTCCGCAGTGGCTTCCTCTGCTGTTAAACCACTAGAGGGCCTCAGAGGCATGCCCCCCATTGTGGAAGCCTAGTGGTTACCATCCTGATGGAAGGGAGTCTTTTTCTGCATTGTCCCACACCCCCTGACCCTCTCTTGCCTCCCTGGTGGGAGCACGCGTGACCCATATGTGCTGGCGTGCTGGGCTGACTTGAGCACACGTACCCTACTCCATGATAGAGGAGCAAACTAAGTGCCAACCACCGGGGGGACGGTCGCTCTGGTGGCGGAACACGATATCAGTCCATCCCTGCCCTGCCTGGAAAATGCTGCCCTGAGCAGCATTTATCCCAACCTGGCCAGCAGAGAACCAATCCCCCACCCCTAAAGTTCATTCTTGAACCGGGCCACCAGCACAGCAATGCAACAGGACCATTAGAGGCCCCAGGCCCCCATTCCCATACTCAAAAGACCATAAGAACAAAGGAATTATGCCAGGTGAAGGCCTAACGGCCTATCACGTCTGCCAGATCAGTAGCCCACGTAGCTTAGGTTACACGCTTCTCCGCCTCCCCTTCCCTCCCCTGACACTTTTACCCTCCCTTTAACTTAATCCCACCCCCTCTTGAAGCCATTCATAGTTTTCTTGATTATCATCATGACTGGCAGCCTGTTTCCCCCTTCCTCCACTCTCTCCATGAAGAACGTCCTCCTGGCCCCCTTCCGGACCCTGCCCCCCCCAGTCAGTTTGAAGCGGTTTCCCCTCACGTTTTTGGTTTTGGTGGTCTGGAAACATTCATTGCGGTGTAGCTTGTTAATGCCCTTGAGGTACGTAGTGGTCTCTATCAGGGGTACTATGTAATAAGTGCGAAGTTTAAATGGTGCGGTCACAATATGGTGACTACAAAATGGTGATGAGAACTACAGCTCCTGCCATAACAGCAAAGTACTTTACTGTATTTTTGTGGGGGACTCTGCCCTGCGCACTGCCGCCACCCCCCTAACTAAAATAACAATCTCTGGGCGGGGGGGCAACTTAGTGAGTGGGAGAAACTCAGGAGGGGAGATGTTCCCCGGGGGAAGCAAGTCAAATAAACAATACATAAAAAAATCTACCGGCTGGGAACTGAACCCAGCTCTGCCTGCACGACCCAGCGACTCAAAAGTGGTGACTCTAACCACCACACTAAGCCAGCAGCAGTTTGTCACCCACAGCTGCAGCACTAAGTATCACATGTCCTCCCTCTCCTCACTGTTTCCCTGCCTCTGTATTCCTTGCTGTTTTTCCTCCTCACTCCTTTCAAACCCTCGCTACTCTCTATACCTCGCTATTCTTTCATGCGCTCAAACTGAGGCACTCAATTTGAGTCACCCATATCACGGGTTACCCTATCATATTCCTTAGTTCCCTTCTCTCCTCTAGTGAGTACATATTCAGATTCCCCAGTCTCTGCTCGTACGAGTTCCCCAGCTGCCTCTGAAACATTTTCATTGCCGTTCTCTGTGCCACCTCCAGCTGTTTAATGTCCTTTTTGTTGTAGGGGTTCCAGAACTATATACAGTACTCCAGGTGCCACCACAGTGTTTAATGTCCTTTTTGTTGTAGGGGTTCCAGAACTGTACGCAGTACTCCAGGTGCTACCACAGTGTTTAATGTCCTTTTTGTGGTAGGGGTTCCAGAACTGTACGCGGTACTCCAGGTGACATCATAGTGTTTGATATCTTGTGGTAGGGGTTCCAGAACTGTATGCGGTACTCCAGGTGCCATCACAGTGCTTTGATGTCCTTTTTGTGGTAGGGGTTCCAGAACTGTACGCAGTACTCCAGGTGCAATCACAGTGTTTGATGCTGCAGCCTTGTTCTCCTCTATGTGGGTCTGTTGGGGGTAGGGCATGGCCACACCCCACAACATATCACACCACACCGTACCACATCACACCACAGCAAAGCAAGGCAAACCAAACCAAACCACACACCTCACCAAATCACATCATACCATACCACACCACACACCATTCGACTCCACCACACCACACACCTCAACAAACCACATCATACCATAGCACACCACATACCTCAACACACCACTACGCGACACCACACACCTGACACCACACCACAAAATCCCACTCCACCACACCACACACCTCAACAAACCACATCATACCACATACCACAACATACCAAACACCTCACCAACCACATCACAGCATGCCACACCACATCACACCATACCATGCCATGCCACACCACACACCTCACCAAATTGGACCATACCATACCATACTGTACAGTACCATGCCATACCTCGCCTCACCACACACCACACCACACAACTCACCAAACCACATCATAACATGCCACACCAAATAGGTACCACATCACATCACATCACATCACATCACATCACACCACAAACCTCAAACCACACCCTCACTAAACCACACCGCACCTACCACACACCTCACCGCACCACATCACACACCTCACCACACTGTACCATGCCATGCTGTACCATATCACCTCACCACACCACAGGGGAACAAGCCAGAGGAGTTGTGCTGGGAAAGAAAGCTGTTGTAAGATTTGCCCAGTGGAGTGAAAGGAGGGAAAAACACAAAAGAAAAAAATGGTGTGGTCACTAGGTGTGATTGGCTGGTTGGAGGCTCCGCTGCTCGAAGCTGCAACCTTCAGTAGTTTGGCTTCATGTGGTTCTAGACATTTAATCCAGTTAAAGCCATTGCTGTCCTCCTTCTGTGGCATTTCTCTAATTTGGCTGTATAACTCTGGATGTGACAGTCAGTGACAAATAGAGGCCTTTACAGAAGTGAAATCTCAGCCAACGCTGCTGTCACCCCGACTCCTGTCTCAGCTCCTGCTATAACAGACACTGAATATTCTATCTCGTAAGCGCTAGTCCCAGATGCATGTCCTTCTGATGTCCATGATGTCATGCATAGAATTCATTAGGCCCTCAGATCTGTTCTTGAAAACGAGTCTCCAAAGTGGTGGCATGTGGTGCTACCCCAAGTCGCTGGGCATGTTAGGAAGAGATGTTTGCACTGTGCCTGCTCCACGTTGCATTGCTTGTGCCCCACACTATATGAGCTTCACACTGTACCTGCCCAACTCCATATGTGCCCCACACTGTATTTACTCCACACATGAAGTACATGCCCCAGACTGTACCCGCCTCATTCTGTACATGCCCTACACTTTGCCTGCCCCACCTTGTACGTGCACCACACTGTACCTCTCCCACACTGTCTGTGCCTCACACTGTACCCGTCTTACTCTGTCTCTGCCCCACACTATACCTGTCTCACCCTGTACCTGCCCAACCCTGTATATGCCACACACTGTAACTGTCCAACATGGTACCTGACATGCCCTGTATATGCCCCTACACTGTACCTCCCCCACACTGTCTGTGCCTCACACTGTACCACCTCCACAATGTACTCACCCCACACTGCACTTGCCCCACACAGTAACTGCCTCACATGGTACAGGCTCTGTACTGTGCCTGCCCCAAACTGTAACTACCCCACACTATACAGTATGTGCCCCATACTGTACCTGCCCTATCCTGTCTGTGCCTCACACTGTACCACCTCCACAATGTACTTAGTCCACACTGCAAAGAAGTGCAAGATAATGCATATGGGGCACAAAAACCCTGGCACAATATATCAGTCGGTGAGGTGAGGATATAGCATGCACCAAGCAGGAAAGGGATCTTGGGGTTGTCATCTCTGATGACCTCAAGGTAGGGAAACAGTGTGACAAGGCATCAGGTAAAGCAAATAGGATGCTGGGATGTATAGGCAGGGGCATCACCAGCAGGAAAAGGGAGGTCATAATTCCACTATACAAGACACTAGTGAGGCCGCACCTGGAGTACACTGTACAGTTCTGGAGACCTTACCTACGTAAGGACATATAGACAGGGTAGAGAAGGTTCAGAGGAGGGCAACAAAGATGGTGCATGGATTGCATCACAAGTCCTATGAGGACAGGTTGAAGGCACTGAACATGTACTCCCTGGAGGAGAGGAGGAGAGAGGGATATGATAAAGACATACAAGTATCTTACTGAGGAGGAACAGGGTGCAGAATGCACTATTTTTAGCGAAAAGATGTTCCAGGACTAGAGGGCATGGGATGGAGTTGGATGGAGGACGATTCAGAGGAAGCGTGAGGGAAGAATTTCTTCACAGAACTGGTGGTGGACAAGTGGAACACCTGCCAGAGGAAGTGGTGGGGCTGAAACAATCACAGGATTTAAGAATGCATGGGATAGACATAAAGGAATTCTGGAGGTCAGGGGTAAGGGGCAACAGACTTCCTGGAAAACATAAACTGAACTTACAAACTTAAATGGGCAGACTGGGTGGGCCATAGGCCCTTATCTGCCGACACTGTCTGTGTATCTATGTATCTATGCACTTGCCCCACACAGTACCTGCCTCACATGGTACAGGCTCTGTACTGTGCCTGCCCCAAACTGTAACTGCCCCACACTGTATCTGCCCCATCCTGTGCTGCCCCGAAATGTAACTACGCCAGAATGTACAGTATATGCTCCGCACTGTACCTGGCCCACCCTGTGCTTGCCCAAACTGTAACTACCCCACACTATACAGTATGTGCCCCGCACTGCTCCTGTCCCACCCTGTGCCTGCCCTAAACTGTAACTACCCCACACCATACAGTATGTGCCTCCGACTGTACCTGCTGCACCCTGTGCCTGCCCTAAACTGTACTACTCCCACACTATACAGTATGTGCCCCACTGTACCTGCCCCACCCTGTGCCTGCCCCAAACTGTAACTACCCCACACTATACAGTATGTGCCCTGCACTGTACCTGCCCCACCCTGTGCCTGCCCCAAACTGTAACTACCCCACACTATACAGTATGTGCCCGCACTGTACCTGCCCCACCCTGTGCCTGCCCCAAACTGTAACTACCCCACACTATACAGTATGTGCCCCGCACTGTACCTGCCCCACCCTATGCCTGCTCCAAACTGTAACTACCCCACACTATACAGTATGTGCCCCGCACTGTACCTGCCCCACCCTGTACCTGCCCCAAACTGTAACTACCCCACACTATACAGTATGTGCCCCGCACTGTACCTGCCCCACCCTGTGCCTGCCCCAAACTGTAACTACTCCACACTATATAGTATGTGCCCCGCACTGTACTTGCCCACCCTGTGCCTGCCCCAAACTGTAATTACCCTACAGTATACAGTATGTGCTTTGCACTGTACCTGCCCCACCCTGTGCCTTCCCCAAACTGTAACTACCCCACACTATACAGTATGTGCCCCGCACTGTACCTGCCTCACCCTGTGCCTGCCCCAAACTGTAACTCACCCCACACTATACAGTATGTGCCCCACTGTACCTGCCCCACCCTGTGCCTGCTCCAAACTGTAACTACCCCACACTATACAGTATGTGCCCCCACTGTACCTGCCCCACCCTGTGCCTGCCCCAAACTGTAACTACCCCACACTAGTGCCCCACTGTACCTGCCCCAGACTGTACCTGCCCCACCCTGTGCCTGCCCCAAACCTGAACTACTCCCACACTATACAGTATGTGCCCCCACACTGTACCTGCCCACCCTCTGCCTTCCCCAAACTGTAACTACCCCACACTATACAGTATGTGCCCCACACTGTACCTGCCCCACCCTGTGCCTGCTCCAAACTGTAACTACCCCACACTGTATCTGCCCCACCTTGTGCCTGCCCCAAACTGTAACTATCCCACACTATACAGTATGTTCCCCGCACTGTACCTGCCCCACCCTGTGCCTTCCCCAAACTGTAACTACCCCACACTATACAGTATGTGCCCCACACTGCACCTTCCCCACCCTGTGCCTGCTCCAAACTGTAACCACCCACACTATACAGTATGTGCCCCACACTGTACCTGCCCCACCCTGTGCCTGCCCCAAACTGTAACTACTCCCACACTATACAGTATGTGCCCTGCACTGTACCTGCCCCACCCTGTGCCTGCCCCAAACTGTAACTACCCCACACTATACAGTATGTGCCCCGCACTGTACCTGCCCACCCTGTGCCTGCCCCAAACTGTAACTACCCCACACTATACAGTATGTGCCCCAGCACTGTACCTGCCCCACCCTGTGCCTGCCCCAAACTGTAACTACCCCACACTATACAGCATGTGCCCCGCACTGTACCTGCCCCACCCTGTGCCTGCCCCAAACTGTAACTACCCCACACTATACAGTATGTGCCCTGCACTGTACCTGCCCCACCCTGTGCCTGCCCCAAACTGTAACTACCCCACACTATACAGTATGTGCCCCGCACTGTACCTGCCCCACCCTGTGCCTGCCCCAAACTGTAACTACCCCACACTATACAGTATGTGCCCCGCACTGTACCTGCCCCACCCTGTGCCTGCCCCAAACTGTAACTACCCCATACTATACAGTATGTGCCCCACACTGTACCTGCCCCACCCTGTGCCTGCCCCAAACTGTAACTACCCCACACTATACAGTATGTGCCCACACTGTACCTGCCCCACCCTGTGCCTGCCCCAAACTGTAACTACCCCACACTATACAGTATGTGCCCCGCACTGTACCTGCCCCAAACTGTAACTACCCCACACTATACAGTATGTGCCCCACACTATACCTGCCCCACTCTGTGCCTTCCCCAAACTGTAACTACCCCACACTATACAGTATGTGCTCCGCACTGTACCTGCCCACCCTGTGCCTGCTCCAAACTGTAACTATCCCACACTATACAGTATGTGCCCTGCACTGTACCTGCCCCACCCTGTGCCTGCTCCAAAGTGTAACTACCCCACACTATACAATATGTGCCCTGCACTGTACCTGTCCCACCCTGTGCCTTCCCCAAACTGTAACTACCCCACACTATACAGCATGTGCCCCGCACTGTATCTGCCCCACCCTGTGCCTGCCCCAAACTGTAACTACCCCACACTATACAGTATGTGCCCAGCACTGCACTTGCCCCACCCTGTGCCTGCCCCAAACTGTAACTATCCCACACTATACAGTATGTGCTCCGCACGGTACCTGCCCCACCCTGTGCCTGCCCCAAACTATAACTACCCACACTATACAGTATGTGCCCTGCACTGTACCTGCCCCACCCTGTGCCTGTCCCAAACTGTAACTACCCCACACTATACAGTATGTGCTCCCAGACTGTACCTGCCCCACCCTGTGCCTGCCCCAAACTGTAACTACCCTCACTATACAGTATGTGCCCTGCACTGCTGCCCCAACCCTGTGCCTGCCCCAAACTGTAACTACCCCTCACTATACAGTATGTGCTCCGCACTGTACCTGCCCCACCCTGTGCCTGCCCCAAACTGTAACTACCCCACACTATACAGTATGTGCCCTGCACTGTACCTGCCCCACCTTGTGCCTGTCCCAAACTGTACCTACCCCACAGTATACAGTATGTGCCCCACACTGTACCTGCCCCACCCTGTGCCTGCCCCAAACTGTAACTACCCCACACTATACAGTATGTGCCCCACACTATATCTGCCCCACCCAGTGCCTGCCCCAAACTGTAACTACCCCACACTATACAGTATGTGCCCAGCACTGTACCTGCCCCACCCTGTGCCTGTCCCAAACTGTAACTACCCCACAGTATACAGTATGTGCCCCACACTGTACCTGCCCCACCCTGTGCCTGCCCCAAACTGTAACTACCCCACACTATACAGTATGTGCCCCACACTGTACCTGCCCCACCCTGTGCCTGCCCCAAACTGTAACTACCCCACACTATACAGTATGTGCCCAGCACTGTACCTGCCCCACCCTGTGCCTGTCCCCAAACTGTAAGTACCCCACACTGTACCTGCCCCGCCTTGTGCCTGCCCCCAAACTGTAACTATCCCACACTATACAGTATGTGCCCCCTGACACTCAGCTGCACGCTGTGCCTGCCCGAAACTGTAACTACCCCACACTATACAGTATGTGCCCCCACACTGTACCTGCCCATCCTGTGCCTGCCCCAAACTGTAACTACCCCACACTATACAGTATGTGCCCCACACTGTACCTGCCCCACCCTGTGCCTGCTCCAAACTGTAACTACCCCACATTGTATCTGCCCCACCTTGTGCCTGCCCAAAACTGTAACTATCCCACACTCTACAGTATGTGCCCCGCACTGTAACTGCCCCACCCTGTGCCTTCCCCAAACTGTAACTACCCCACATTATACAGTATGTGCCCCACACTGCACCTGCCCCACCCTGTGCCTGCCCCAAACTGTAACTACCCCACACTATACAGTATGTGCCCCGCACTGTACCTGCCCCACCCTGTGCCTGCCCCAAACTATAACTACCCCACACTATACAGTATGTGCCCCCACACTGTACCTGCCCACCCTGTGCCTTCCCCAAACTGTAACTACCCCTCACTATACAGTATGTGCCCCGCACTGTACCTGCCCCACTCTGTGCCTTCCCCAAACTGTAACTACCCCACACTATACAGCATGTGCCCTGCACTGTACCTGCCCCACCATGTGCCTGCCCCAGACTGTAACTACCCCACACTATACAGTATGTGCCCCACACTGTACTTGCCCCACCCTATGCCTGCCCCAAACTGTAACTATCCCACACTATACAGTATGTGCCCCGCACTGCACTTGCCCCACCCTGTGCCTGCCCCAAATTGTAACTACCCCACACTATACAGTATGTGCACCGCACTGTACCTGCTGCAACCTGTGCCTGCCCCAAACAGTAACTACCCCACACTATGCAGTATGTGCTCCCGCACTGTACCTGCCCCACCCTGTGCCTGCCCCAAACTGTAACTACCCCACACTATACAGTATGTGCCCGCACTGTACCTGCTGCACCCTGTGCCTGCCCCAAACTGTAACTACCCCACACTATACAGTATGTGCCCCACACTGTACTTGCCCCACCCTATGCCTGCCCCAAACTGTAACTACCCCACACTATACAGTATGTGCCCCGCACTGTACCTGCTGCACCCTATGCCTGCCCCAAATTGTAACTACCCCACACTATACAGTATGTGCCCCGCACTGTACCTGTCCCACTCTGTGCCTTCCCCAAACTGTAACTACCCCACACTATACAGCATGTGCTCCGCACTGTACCTGCCCCACCCTGTGCCTGCCCCAAACTGTAACTACCCCATACTATACAGTATGTGCCCCACACTGTACCTGCCCCACCCTGTGCCTGCCCCAAACTGTAACTACCCCACACTATATGGTATGTGCCCCGCACTGTACCTGCTGCACCCTGTGCCTGCCCCAAACTGTAACTACCCCACACTATACAGTATGTGCCCTGCACTGTACCTGCCCCAAACTGTAACTACCCCTCACTATACAGTATGTGCCCTGCACTGTACCTGCCCCACCCTGTGCCTGCTCCAAACTGTAACTACCCCACACTATACAGTATGTGCCCCGCACTGTACCTGCCCCACCCTGTGCCTGCTCCAAACTGTAACTACCCCACACTATACAGTATGTGCCCCGCACTGTACCTGCTGCACCCTGTGCCTGCCCCAAACTGTAACTACCCCACACTATACAGTATGTGCCCTGCACTGTACCTGCCCCAAACTGTAACTACCCCTCACTATACATTATGAGACCCGCACTGTACCTGCCCCACTCTGTACCTGCTCCAAACTGTAACTACCCCACACTATACAGTATGTGCCCCACACTGTACCTGCCCACCCTGTGCCTGCCCCAAACTGTAACTACCCCACACTATACATTATGTGACCCGCACTGTACCTGCCCCACTCTGTACCTGCTCCAAACTGTAACTACCCCACACTATACAGTATGTGCCCCACACTGTACCTGCCCCACCCTGTGCCTGTCCCAAACTGTAACTACCCCACACTGTATCTGCCCCACCCTGTGCCTGACCCAAACTGTAAGTATCCCACACAATACAGTATGTGCCCTGCACTGTACCTGCCACACTCTGTGCCTGCCCCAAACTGTAACTACCCCACACTATACAGTATGTGCCCCGCACTGTACCTGCCCCACCATGTGCCTGCCCCAAACTGTAACTACCCCACACTATACAGTATGTGCTCTGCACTGTACCTGCCCCAAACTGTAACTACCCCACACTATACAGTATGTGCCCTGCACTGTACCTGCCCCACCCTGTGCCTTCCCCAAACTGTAACTACCCCACACTATACAGTATGTGCCCCGCACTGCCATGGGTGTCGGCAAGGCATACTCAGTGTACTCTGATGAGTACAGTAAAATCTGGATGATCCAGGGGCAACATGAGCCTCAGGCCAGGGCAACAAACATAACAGAGCCTGATGTACTACCTGAAGAACTGATTTCACCTTCTTAGATGTTTTAGTGTCAGTCTGTGAATGATCTTTGGAAGATGTGTGAGTACTAAGGTTAGAGGCCATGCTTGTATGAGTGACCCAATCAAGTAAGTTTGTATGAGTGCTGGTGTGAATGGACTTCTGTAAGGCTGGCTGTCTTGGTGTGGTACAGAGACTTATCTGGTGAATGAATTATTTCTGTAACTGGAACAATTGTTTTATACTATTTTATGATTCTGGATATTTGATGTATTATTTTAAATTTGTTTGGTGCCTTGGTATTTTGAAAGGCACCATAAAAATAAAGTTATTGTTATTATTATCTCAATGTATCCTAACCACTGTAACTAAATGCCAGCCAACTTCTGTCTGCTTGGGAGTGTGTGTTAGATAAAATAAAATGCTGTGACTCTATCAGGACCATTGGCTTACTACATACTGTTGAATGGAATGGGGTGGAGCAATGCTGTGTGGTGGGGCAACACATGTTTTAGTTTGTGTCCGGGGGGGGCAGGGGCAACAGTTCCATCATCTCTCATCTCAAGTAAAAGTTTAAAATTCCTGGCTACACCCCTACACTGCACCTTCGCCTCCCTGTGCCTGCCCCGAACTGTAGCTACCCCATACTATAAAGTATGTGCCCCTTGCTGCACCTGCCCTACTCCGTATGTGCCCCACACTGTACCTGCCCCACGCTCTGCCTGCTCACACTATATTTGCCCCACCTGGTATGTACCACACACTGTTCCTGTTCCACGTTGTATGTGCCCACATTGTTCCTACCCCAGACAGAGGGGTTCAGTCTGCAGTGCTGTCAGTCCTTCACCTTTCACCAGCACTAAATACATCACAGTGTGGGGAAGCCTGCACTGTACCTGTCTCACACTGTACCTGTCCCTGTAGATAAACAGAGGGCTTTCAGTCTCCAGTGCTATCAGTCCTTCACCTTTCACGAGCACTAAAAACATCACAGTGTGGAGAAGCCTGCACTGTCCCTGCCCCACACTGTACCTGTCCCTGTGGATAAACAGAGGGCTTCAGTCTCCAGTGCTGTCAGTCATTCATTCACCTTTCACCAGCACTAAATACATCACAGTATGGGGAAAGACTGCACTGTACCTCCCCACACTGTCCCTGTCCCTGTGTATAAACAGAGGGCTTCAGTCCCCGGTGCTGTCAGTCCCTCACCTTTCACCAGCACTAAATACATCACGGTGTGGGGAAGCCTGCACTGTCCCTGCCCCACACTGTACCTGTCCCTGTGGATAAACAAAGGGCTTCAGTCTTCAGTGCCATCAGTCCCTCACCTTTCGCCAGCACTAAATACATCACATTGTGGGGAAAGACTGCAATGTACCTGCCTCACTCTGTACCTGTCCCTGTGGATAAACAGAGGGCTTCAGTCTCCAGTGCTGTCAGCCCCTCACATTTCACCAGCACTAAATACATCACAGTGTGGGGAAGCCTGCATTGTACCTGCCTCACACTGTACCTGTCCCTGTGGATAAACAGAGGACTTCAGTCCCCAGTGCTGTCAGTCCCTCACCTTTCACCAGCACTAAATACATCACAGTATTGGGAAGCCTGCAGTGTACCTGCCCCACACTGTTCCTGTCCCTGTGGATAAACAGAGGACTTCAGTCCCCAGTGCTGTCAGCCCCTCACCTTTCACCAGTACTAATTACATCACAGTGTGGGGAAGCCTGCCCTGTATCTGCCCCACACTGTCCCTGTCCCTGTGAATAAACAGAGGGCTTCAGTCTCCAGTGCTGTCAGTCCCTCACCTTTCACCAGCACTAAATACATCACAGTGTGGGGAAGCCTGCACTGTACCTGCCCCACACTGTACCTGTTCCTGTGGATAAACATAGGGCTTTGGTCTCCAGTTCTATCAGTCCTTCACCTTTCACCAGTACTAATTACATCACAGTGTGGGGAAGCCTGCACTGTACCTGCCCTGCACTGTACCTGTCCCTGTGGATAAACAGAGGGCTTCATTCTCCAGTACTGTCAGTCCCTCACCTTTCACCAACACTAAATACATCACAGTGTGGGGAAGCCTGCACTGTGCCTGCCCCACACTGTACCTGTCCCTGTGGATAAACAGAGAGCTTCAGTCTCCAGTGCTGTCAGTCCCTCACCTTTCATCAGCACTACATACATCAGTGTGGGGAAACCTGCACTGTACCTGCCCCGCACTGTACCTGTACCTGTGGATAAACAGAGGGCTTCAGTCTCCAGTGCTGTCAGTCCCTCACCTTTCACCAACACTAAATACATCACAGTGTGGGGAAGCCTGCACTGTATCTGCCCCACACTGTACTTGTCCCTGTGGATAAACAGAGGGCTTCACTCTCCAGTGCTGTCAGTCCCTCACCTTTAACCATCACTAAATACATCACAGTGTGGATAAGCCTGCACTGTACCTGCCCCTGTGAATAAACTGAGGGCTTCGGTTTCCAGTGCTATCAGTCCTTTTCCTTTCAGCAACATTTAATTGATAGAGATTTAAAAACAATGAATAATAAAATGGGACACAGACCATATTCTCCACAAATCACTCTCTCCCTCTCCCTCACACATGCTGTCTCTCTCTTGCTGTTTCACTGTGTCTGTGTCTGTGTCCCTGCTGTAGTGAGTCGCAGCTGCTTGGTAAATCCTGCAATTTACTTCATGCCAGCGGAGGGAGAGAAAGATCAGGATAATGACAGAAATCAGATTCAGCAGGTGGTCCACATGGGGCCGTTAGCCAGCACACGCCTTCCTTCTGAATAAGACTGCAAGAGAGAGAGAGAGAGAGAGAGAGAAAGAGAGAAACAGTGTGGCAGGCAGTTTACGTTAGCCTTCCATGAGAGCCACAGATAGAGAAGGAAGAGACAAATTAGTTGTTTTGGTTTATTTACCCAGCACCCGTCTAAGGACTTAGTGTGCCAGAAATTACAGTAACAGCAGAGCAAAGAGGGAGAGCAACAAACAGACAACAAAACTTACAGAACACAGAACTGAAATACATTGCCATCTGTGAAAAAGTCCAAACAGTGCAAATAACACAGCAACGTATTAGAACTATATGGAGGACAAACAGAATAGACTGCTCAGAGATGTGGTTGAAGCTGAGACTGTGATACAGTAAGAGAGTGAACGGAATAGAATTCCCAGAGATGTACGAACATACAAAGAAGCCAGCAAGAGAAGGCCATTTGGTCTAAGTCTGCTCGTATTGCTGGGTCCACAGTTTGAGCTACTGTCCCTGCCCTCCCTCCCATCCTCCCTACCCATGATCCTTACCTTCCCCAGTGCCTATCTGAGCCTCTCTTGAAACTGCCCACAGTCATCAGTGAGATTACCTCTTCTGGCAGCACAGTCCAAGTGTTCACCACCCTCTCTGTGAGGAAATGCTTCCTGAACTCCCTCCTAAACCTCCCCCCCTCCAGCTTAAGATTGTGCCCCTCATGTTACGGTTGCCACTCAGCTTAAAGAGACCCTCCTAATTCACCTTATTGATCCCTTTCAAGTAGTTGAAGGTTCCAATAATGTCCTCTTTCTCTCGCCTTTCCTCCAGAGAGTACATGTTTAGTGCCCTGTGATGACATTGAAACCGAGACAGTGACGGGGTTTTAACCTGGCCCGGGACAGATACAAGGGGTAGTGTGTGACCCAGTGGCAGCTAGGAGGATAAGCTGCCTGGGGAAGGTGGTGACAATCACACAGTTGTGCTACTGGCTCTTTAATTCCAGCTCTGCTTTGTGCCAAGCATGGAAGCAAGCAGGGTAATGGGCAAACTGGATGAATCTCTGTTTTTTTTCTTCCGACGCATTCTATGTTTCTATGTAAGAGGAAGAGGGAGAGCTGTCTTTTCTTTTAATTTACTATGCTTTATAGGTGCAAGACCTCCCAGGGCTCAGCCCCTGACTAACCCAACCACCGCCACCCACCCCCGGGACTGCCTTGGAACGGCGATCCACCCAGGCTGACCCCCTCTGGGTAGGGCCGTCAGGCAGACTTGAGCCCCCGACCTCAGGGTCAGGCTGCACCAATGGAAACTTTCACTTAGTCGCAGACCAAGTGCCCCAAAGGGTGGCATGGTGCTGGCAGGACGGGGCATTGTTGAGGGAGCCGGCAGCTGAATTTTCCAGTTATGGCTCCCTGGGAGGCATGGCATGCAATGACATAGCGTGCGACATGCAACATCTGGCACACCTCCAAAACAGCTGTGGTGCGGCAGCAGCATTCCCCCTGCAACCGCTGGGAGTCAGCCAAGCGCCCGGTGACACACCCCTCCACTCCAGAGGAGGAGAGCAGTCCTGAAGATTCTCAATCCTTTCTCTAATCACACTGTGCTGTTTGTTCCTCATATAGCATCAAATATCAAGTGGGAGGGGAATGACTGGAGGTTGCTGGGGGCAAATTCAGGAGAAACATGTAGAAGTTCGCCGTCACTGAGAGGGTGGTGGAATCGAGGAACAGCCTGCTTGGCTGAAGTGGTGGGGCACCTACCCTTAATGGATTTAAACACAGTAGGGACAGGGTAAATGGACTGATAGTCCCCAAGGGGGGGTCAGCAAGGGTTTAAGGGGTGGGGTAGCAGGGGGAAGGATACAGCCTGCCAGGGCAGTAGGTCAGTGAGGTGAGTTAGTACATTAATGGAAGACCAGATGGACCCTTGGGTTTCCTCTGCTGTCAGATTCTGTGTTTCTGCATTTCCAACTGTTCAGCTGTGTGCACCTGTTTGTCTGTCTCTAAGTACAGAATTTTTCCTTCACAAAGTGTAATGAGGCAGAAAGACTGTAACATGACTGGGAAGTGGACCCAGGCCCACAGAATACTGTCCTAGTGCTCCAGCAACTGAGCTATCGGGCCAGCTGTCACTCTTGAGTTCCTTCGCAGTCAGCTTCTTTCTCTAAACTCTGCATCCTGTGGTTGGGGACAGTTTAGATGGTACGGGACAGTAGATGTGGTATCGGATTAGGGACAGTTTAGATGGTGCAGGACAGTAGGTGTGGTATCGGATTAGGGACAGTTTAGATGGTATGGGACAGTAGATGTGGTATCGGATTGACAGCAGTTTAGATGGTGCAGGACAGTAGGTGTGGTATCGGATTAGGGACAGTTTAGATGGTACGGGACAGTAGATGTGGTATCGGATTAGGGACAGTTTAGATGGTGCAGGACAGTAGGTGTGGTATCGGATTAGGGACAGTTTAGATGGTACGGGACAGTAGATGTGGTACCGGATTAGGGACAGTTTAGATGGTATGGGACAGTAGATGTGGTATCGGATTAGGGACAGTTTAGATGGTGCAGGACAGTAGGTGTGGTATCGGATTAGGGACAGTTTAGATGGTGCAGGACAGTAGGTGTGGTATTGGGTTGGGGACAGTTTAGATGGTATGGTACAGTAGATGTGGTATTAGATAAGGGACAGTTTAGATGGTACGGGACAGTAGATGTGGTATTAGATTAGGGACAGTTTAGATGGTACAGGACAGTAGATGTGGTATTAGATAAGGGACAGTTTAGATGCTACGGGACAGTAGGTGTGGTATCAGATTAGGGACAGTTTAGATGATGTGGGACAGTAGGTGTGGTATCGGGTTGGGGACAGTTTAGATGGTATGGGACAGTAGGTGTGGTATCAGATTAGACACAGTTTAGATAGTGCAGGACAGTGTGGTATTAGATAAGGGACAGTTTAGATGCTATGGGACAGTAGATGTGGTAGTAGATATGGGGACAGTTTAGATGGTATCGGGACAGTAGATGTGGTATCAGATTAGACACAGTTTAGATGGTACGGGACAGTAGATGTGGTATTAGATAAGGGACAGTTTAGATGTATGGGACAGTAGATGTGGTATTAGATAAGGGACAGTTTAGATGGTACGGGACAGTAGATGTGGTATTAGATAAGGGACAGTTTAGATGGTACGGGACAGTAGATGTGGTATTAGATTAGGGACAGTTTAGATGGTACAGGACAGTAGATGTGGTATTAGATAAGGGACAGTTTAGATGCTACGGGACAGTAGGTGTGGTATCAGATTAGGGACAGTTTAGATGGTACGGGACAGTAGGTGTGGTATCGGGTTGGGGACAGTTTAGATGGTATGGGACAGTAGGTGTGGTATCAGATTAGACACAGTTTAGATGGCACGGGACAGTAGATGTGGTATTAGATAAGGGACAGTTTAGATGGTACGGGACAGTAGATGTGGTATTAGATAAGGGACAGTTTAGATGGTACGGGACAGTAGGTGTGGTATCAGATTAGATACAGTTTAGATGGTACGGGACAGTAGATGTGGTATTAGATAAGGGACAGTTTAGATGTATGGGACAGTAGATGTGGTATTAGATAAGGGACAGTTTAGATGGTATGGGACAGTAGATGTGGTATTAGATAAGGGACAGTTTAGATGGTACGGGACAGTAGATGTGGTATCGGATTGACAACAGTTTAGATGGTGCAGGACAGTAGGTGTGGTATCGGATTAGGGACAGTTTAGATGGTACGGGACAGTAGGTGTGGTATTGATTAGGGACAGTTTAGAAGGTATGGGACAGTAGATGTGGTATTGGATTAGGGACAGTTTAGATGGACAGTTTAGATGGTATGGGACAGTAGATGTGGTATTAGATAAGGGACAGTTTAGATGGTACAGGGACAGTAAGTGTGGTATCGGATTGACAACAGTTTAGATGGTGCAGGACAGTAGGTGTGGTATCGGATTAGGGACAGTTTAGATGGTGCAGGACAGTAGGTGTGGTATGATTAGGGACAGTTTAGATGGTATGGGACAGTAGATGTGGTATTGGATTAGGGACAGTTTAGATGGCAACGGGACAGTAGGTGTGGTATCGATTACGGACAGTTTAGATATGCGAGGACAGTAGGTGTGTGTATCGGATTAGCGACAGTTTCATTGGTACAGGACAATAAGTGTGGTATCAGATTAATGACAGTTTAGATGGTATGGGACAGTAGGTGTGGTATTGGATTAGCGACAATTTAGATGGTATGGGACAGTAGGTGTGGTATCGGATTAGGGATAGTTTAGTTGGTACAGGACAGTAAGTGTGATATCGGATTAATGATAGTTTAGATGGTACGGGACAGTAGGTGTGGTATTGGATTAGCGACAATTTAGATGGTATGGGACAGTAGGTGTGGTATCGGATTAGGGACAGTTTAGATGGTATGGGACAGTAAGTGTGATATCGGATTAATGATAGTTTAGATGGTACTGGGACAGTAGGTGTGGTATTGGATTAGCGACAATTTAGATGGTATGGGACAGTAGGTGTGGTATCGGATTAGGGATAGTTTAGATGGTACAGGACAGTAAGTGTGGTATTGGATTAGTGACAGTTTAGATGGTACGGGACAGTAGGTGTGGTACTGGATTAAGGAGAGTTTAGATGGTATGGGACAGTAGGTGTGGTATCGGATTAGGGATAGTTTAGATGGTATGGGACAGTAGGTGTGGTATCGGATTAGGGATAGTTTAGATGGTATGGGACAGTAGGTGTGGTATCGGATTAATGACAGTTTAGATGGTACGGGACAGAAGGTGTGGCATTGGATTAGGGACAGTTTAGATGGTACAGGACAGTAGGTGTGGTGTCAGATTAATGACAAATTTAGATGGTACAGGACAGTAGTTGTGGTGTCAGATTAATGACAAATTTAGATGGTACAGGACAGTGGATGTGGTATCGGATTAGGGGCAGTTTAGATGGTATAGTACTGTAGGTATGGTATCAGATTAGGGACAGTTTAGATGGTATGGGACAGTAGGTGTGGTATCAGATTAGAGACAGTTTAGATGGTACGGGACAGTAGGTGTGGTATCAGATTAGAGACAGTTTAGATGGTACGGGACAGTAGATGTGGTATTAGATAAGGGACAGTTTAGATGCTAGGAGACAGTAGGTGTGGTATCAGATTAGAGACAGTTTAGATGGCACTGGACAGTAGATGTGGTATCGGATTGGGGACAGTTTAGATGGTACGAGACAGTAGGTGTGGTATCAGATTAGACACAGTTTAGATGGTACGGGACAGTAGATGTGGTATTAGATAAGGGACAGTTTAGATGGTACGGGACAGTAGATGTGGTATCGGATTGACAACAGTTTAGATGGTGCAGGACAGTAGGTGTGGTATCGGATTAGGGACAGTTTAGATGGTATGGGACAGTAGGTGTGGTATTGATTAGGGACAGTTTAGAAGGTATGAGACAGTAGATGTGGTATTGGATTAGTGACAGTTTAGATGAAAGGGGACAGTAGGTGTGGTATCGGAATAGCAACCGTTTAGATAGTACGGGACAGTAGGTGTGGTATCAGATTAGCGACAGTTTCATTGGTACAGGATAATAAGTGTGGTATCAGATTAATGACAGTTTAGATGGTATGGGACAGTAGGTGTGGTATTGGATTAGCGACAATTTAGATGGTATGGGACAGTAGGTGTGGTATCAGATTAGGGATAGTTTAGATGGTACAGGACAGTAAGTGTGGTATCGGATTAATGACAGTTTAGATGGTACGGGACAGTATGTATGGTATTGGATTAGCGACAATTTAGATGGTATGGGACAGTAGGTGTGGTATCGGATTAGGGATAGTTTAGTTGGTACAGGACAGTAAGTGTGATATCGGATTAATGATAGTTTAGATGGTACGGGACAGTAGGTGTGGTATTGGATTAGGGACAGTTTAGATGGTATGGGACAGTAGGTGTGGTATCGGGATTAGGGACAGTTTAGATGGTACGGGACAGTAGCTGTGGTATCGGATTAGACACAGTTTAGATGGTACAGGACAGTAGATGTGGTATTAGATAAGGGACAGTTTAGATGCTACGGGACAGTAGGTGTGGTATCAGATTAGGGACAGTTTAGATAGTACGGGACAGTATGTGTGGTATCGGATTAGTGATTACTAGCTACACTGGCACAGCAGCAGTAGGATGGCTGGGACAGTATGTGAGAGGCACAAAATGTAACACAATGTACAACATGGGATAGAACCTGCTCAGTATTGGGCAGAGGGGTTCTGAGGGGTAAAATGAGGGACATCCCTCCTAATATGGGACAGTTGAGAGGTATGAATCCCAGTGTATAAAGTGGGACAGTACCTTGTCCATGTGGGACAGAGGGGTTCTAAGGGGTAAAATGAGGGGCATGCCTCCTAATGTGGGACAGTTGAGAGGTATGAATCCCAGTGTACAATATGGGACATCACCTTCCCCATGTGGGACAGAGGGGTTCTGAGGGATAAAATGAAGGATGTCCCTCCTAATGTAGGACAGAGGGGTTCTGAGAGGTAAATGAGGGGTGTCCCTCCTAATGTGGGACAGTTGAGAGGTATGAATCCCAGTGTACAGTGTGAGACAGCACCGTCTCCATGTGGGACAGAGGGATTCTGAGGGGTAAAATGAGGGACATCCCTCCTAATGTGGGACAGTTGAGAGGTATGAATCCCAGTGTACAGTGTGGGACAGCACCTTCTCCATGTGGGACAGAGGGGTTCTGAGGGGTAAAATGAGGGGCATCCCTTCGAATGTGGAACAGCTGAGAGGTATAAATCCCAGTGTACAATATGGGACAGCACCATCTCCATGTTGGACAGAGGGGTTCTGAGGGGTAAACTGAGGGACATCCCTTCTAATGTGGGACAGTTGAGAGGTATGAATCCCAGTGTATAATGTGGGACAGTACCTTCTCCATGTGGGACAGAGGGGTTCTGAGGGGTAAAATGAGGGACATCCCTTCTAATGTGGGACAGTTGAGAGGTTTGAATCCCAGTGTACAATGTGGAACGGCACCTTCTCCATGTGGGACAGAGGGGTTCTGAGGAGTAAAATGAGGGATGTCCCTCCTAATGTGGGAAAGTTGAGAGGTATGAATCCCAGTGTACAGTGTAGGACAGCACCTTCTCCATGTGGGACAGAGGGGTTTTGAGGGATAAATCAGGGACATCCCTCCTAATGTGGGACAGTTGAGAGGTATGAATCCCAGTGTATAATGTGGGACAGCACCTTCTCCATGTGGGACAGAGGGGTTCTGAGGGGTAAAATGAGGGACATCCCTTCTAATGTGGGACAGTTGAGAGGTTTGAATCCCAGTGTACAATGTGGAACAGCACCTTCTCCATGTGGGACAGAGGGGTTCTGAGGAGTAAAATCAGGAATGTCCCTCCTAATGTGGGAAAGTTGAGAGGTATGAATCCCAGTGTACAGTGTAGGACAGCACCTTCTCCATGTGGAACAGAGGGGTTTTGAGGGGTAAATCAGGGACATCCCTCCTAATGTGGGACAGTTGAGAGGTATGAATCCCAGTGTATAATGTGGGACAGCACCTTCTCCCTGTGGGACAGAGGGGTTCTGTGGGGTAAAATGAGGGACATTCTTCCTAATATGGGACAGTTGAGAGGTTGAATCCCAGTGTACAATGTGTGGGACAGCACCTTCTCCATGTGGGACAGAGGGGGTTCTGAGGGGTAAAATGAGGGACATCCCTCCTAATGTGGGACAGTTGAGAGGTATGAATCCAAGTGTACAGTGTAGGACAGCACCTTCTCCATGTGGGACAGAGGGGTTCTGAGGGGTAAAATGAGGGACATCCCTCCTAATGTGGGACAGCTAAGAGGTATGAATCCCAGTGTACAGTGTGGGACAGCACCTTCTCCTTGTGGGACAGAGGGTTTCTGAGGGGTTAAATGAGGAATGTCCCTCCTAATGTGGGACAGTTGAGAGGTTCGAATCCCAGTGTACAATGTGGGACAGCACCTTCTCCATGTGGGACAGAGGGGTTCTAAGGGGTAAAATGAGGGATGCCCCTCCTAATGTGGACTGTTGAGAGGTGTGAATCCCTGTGTGTAATGTGTATCAGTCCCTTTTCCAGTTCTACAGGTGGTGGGACAATTCAGTTCTGAGTGATAAGGCAGCTTGTGTATTGTTTTGCACAGCTCCATGCCTTTTGCACAGAAGACTAGAATATGCCACCTGTGTGCCAAAAATGCTGTTAACAGCATTTCTCTGGTGTGAGGATTCTCCCCCGCACCAGCAGGTAATGTGCAGGGGCTTAGTCCGTGGGCCCTGCAGGCCTTTTGAAAACAAATGCTCCACCCAGCTTCGTGGTACTGAGCTTCAGGGTCTGCTTCGGTTGCTGGATGCCCGGGATCACACCCTGAGTCCGGGACATCATGAATGGAGGCCAGTACGGAGGTTCAAAGAGCATCTGTGTGCACTGTCCCCCTAGGGGAAGCTTGAGGTATGCACTACTCGGATAATAGTACCTGATGGAAGAATGGGGTCATTGCTATCATGAGTCATCACGTGCTAGTGGTTCCCTCCCCAAGGGCACCGACATGGGTATGCTCTGCTTGGGAGGTAAAGATGTGGTCGGAAGAACAGGGTAAAATGCCAGGCCAAGGCAATCACAGATGATGGCATCCCTGCTCGCGCCCCTGCACCACCAGATGCTCATCACTGGCTGCTCCCAGCCACTCCAGTCGCCGGGTCTGGGAACTTGCCTTCTGCAGCAGGAACCCCCCCCTCCACCCAGGCCATGGTGGGGCACACAGGGGAGGGATGGATCCAACCTAGGCAACAGAGGGACGCACTGGGATATAGCAGTGGATGACGCCAACATGAGTGAATGCAGCAGGCAGAGGAGAGGCACGATTTGAGGGTTTGAAAGAGAGAGGCACCTGGGGGCATGGAAGATGGCAAAGAAAAAAAAAAGAAACTCATAGCCCCAATCTGACTATTAGCAACAGGGAGATCCCCCACAATTTGAATTCCTTCCCTGACTGCCTAGGGCCTATGGCAAACTAATGTTGCATTCTGGGTGATTGTTCATTCCCCCAGTGACTAATTAACAGGAGGTTTAGTCTAGCAGGGAGAGTACAAGGTGATAAGCAGGTAATGAACTCATTAACCCCCAAGGCAGCAAGCCGAGGTGCTCACCGCCCGTGATTCGCTATTATCTCTGAGTTTGTTCCCTTTTAAACCAATTTAGATATGCTATTCTGCTGGAACAGGATTTGTCTGAGAGGACGGTTTGCCTTGCGAGAGCTTCAGGTGTAAAATGGTTTGTGCAATAAAAATCCATGGAGGTTTTCTGCACAGTTGCTCCCAATGTTTATATGGAAGAAAATTCCAGTAGAAATTTGAAGGGGAAGCCGAGGCATTGGTCGTGTAATTTGCTGTCATGGCGGCAACCCGGATTTCAGAGCGGGTCTGGGTTGCTGGGGATTGCCCCGGGGTGGGGTTGGGGACTGAGCAGACTGCTCTCCTCTCCTCTCCTGGGGTGTGGAGGCCTGCTGTCTCAGCCTCTGACTGCCACCGAGTGGATGCCTGTGAGCAGTGCAGTTACGAGCGGGAGGAGATGTGGTTCTGCTGTGCATGGCTCCATACATGCACTTACATGCTGCTGTGGCTGAGGACAGAAGGGAGGAAAAAGGGTTAGTGGGCGTAATGAGGCCCCACCCATTTCCCCAACCGACCAGAACTACACCTGACCACCAGAGGATCTGGGTTTATATATCGGGGGGGGTGAGGACAGCCCCCCCCCCGGCACCACCATGGGGGAGGGGAGACAATCCATAGAGGACTATATCTAGTGAGTACCAGGGGATGCAAGCATCGGACAGAGGGGGGAGCGGGGACAGAGCTAATAGTCTGCCCGCACAGACCCGAAGGAGACAAAGCTTTATGGAAAAAAGGAAATATAAGGGAAGACTTCTTGCAGCTGCTGAGAGATTTGGGGAAGGGTTGGATTCTAGTCCTGGAACCCCAAAAAAGGGGCAGGCATGACAAGGGTCACTCAGAAAGTCTGGTGGAATTTTCAAAATTCTGCTTCCATTGGAGTTCTGCAGAATTTACAAAATCCCGGCTAATTTTGCAGGATTCCATCCGAGGCGTTATGCCAAAATTCCTTAAGTGGAATTTCTTTTAAAAGTACTGTAAGCCCCCCACTCCTGATGTCTAGGGGTAACCAGATGGTAACTTGATGGGGGGGGGGGGGGCACTGTACAACCCAGAAAACACAGTCCCAGAAAATAGAACATGCTCATTACCTGGTTCTCCTGTTGTTGTTGTGAGATGGCTTCGCATGGTAGGGGGGGCAGGTACATCTCTTCGCTTCAGAGAGCTAACTGCAGGGGGCAGTGTTCGTTAACAGGCACACATGCAGAGTTTGAATCGATTAAATTCAACGTCCAGTCCAGAGTCAAAAGTGAATAAGTGATTTAATATGAAATGAGAAATTTGATAAATCACTCCATGGAGTGTGGGGGTAACAAGTGTGGTGGGGCACTTCACAGGTATAAATCTGACATTCACTTCTCCAGCAATCTCTTTTTTCAACAGATTGATTTATGGCTTTGCAGGCATCCCTTGAGCCGAAAAGGACTACATTCCTGACAGCAGCATTAGATGGTAGGCCGAAACAGGCCACACACACAGATATTTTAGCCTTGCAGACGTTTCATTTCAGATTCCGTCCCTTCATATTTTTCCTTAACACAGGCACTTGCTTACTTTTTCTGCTTTTATTTTATTTTGTTTTTGTAGACCCGTAAGTGCAGTAGTGTCATCTGCAGCAATGCGTAGGGAAATGAGCAGACTAGGTGGGCCGCATGATCCTTATCTGCCAACAGATTCTATGTTTCTGTGTTTCATCAATACTTAAACTGAGGTAGCATTTGTGACAGCATGAGATGTTTCTACTGTCCCAATACCTTTCTTACTTTGCCTTGTTACAAAGGGGGTTTGCTTCAAAACACAGGGGGATATCTTCTTACTGAGAGGACCTTCCAAATGGTGTTCCTTATAGCATGAACAGAGCCACCGAAGACCTTTCTGATACACAATCACTGATGCCACGCACCTGCTCCAAGCATCCCAGGGAATTACTTCATCCTTAGTGATCCTGAAGACCCGAGGCACTTTCCAAGGCAGTGCAGTGGTGATAGTGACCAATGGTGTAGGCTCCAGAGACCGTTTACTAGCCCAAGCCAGACTGTAGAAAACCCTCCTATTAGAAGATCGACAAGTGCAGCTGTTTCCAGATTTGGGATATGCCACAAGGCAGAACAGAAAGAAGTTTAACGGAACCAGAGTATTACTGCAGGAAGCGGGAATCTCGCATGGGATGGTATTCCCAGCCCGCCTTCGAATAGTCCACCAGAGTCGAGTATGCATCTTTTCTGATCCAGGGGATGCCACAAAGTGGTGCCATAAGGATGCTCCTTCTCGCCAGCGATCACCACAACTGGAGGAATCTGATTTGGAGGACAATTTTTCCGCCAGTTGAACATTTTCTTTCTCTTCATAAGGTATTCTTTATATAAGTCTCAGGGAGGGGGAATCAGTTAGCCCTATTAAATTTAGGCATCACCTCTGTCGTTGGACATTTGGCCTTTTGATTTACCGTGGGCGACCTGTATATGCCTCTCCCAGTTATCATTCATTGAGCTCCGTAAAATACCAAACCACGGGAATTTTTTTTGTCAACTTGTGACTGGTTGTTAAAACTTGTAATTTAACTGTCTTTCTCTAAATCTCGTCTCTTAGGTGGGGTACCTAATTATATGCACCTAGTTATAATTAGAGCACTGTTTTTAGGCACAGTTATAGTAGATCTGTGTTCTGGGAATTTACCGAAGTAGAATTTGGTATGCTTTATTAAATAGATTTTTGCACTTTCGTGCATTCACTTTGTTTTGGCATGGGGGATAAGTTTGACCCCTCAATGGAGGGAAGTCGTTGTGGACTTTGGATTTTGACTATATTTTTCTTATCCACATGCAGCTCATGGGCTTAATAAAACAGCCTATATACGTAATACCATAATGAATTTTTTCTTATATTGAATATGCCCCTCAATGATGTATCTTATAACATTTGTTGGCAACTTTGAACCTATTAAGAGGAGTGGCGCCCTCCCGGTTGTATTAGAGACATCTATTATAACGAATGTTAGTGCATATAAACATATGTTTATGTCAAAGTAATAAAAATAAAGTATAAAAAAAAAAGACTTCCCCTATACAGATCCTTAGTGCGGCCACACCTGGAGTACTGCATCCAGTTCTGGAGTTGTCACCTTAGGAAGGACAGAGACAAGCTGGAGATGATGCAGTGCAGGGTAACAAAAATTATTCAGGGCAAACAGGGCAGGTCCGATGAGGCATGCCTCAAAGCACTGAACATGTACTCGCTGGAGATCAGGGGGGAGAGGGAAGATATGATCGAAACCTACAAGTTCCTGAAAGGAATTAATAAGGTGAACTGTGGAGAAATATTTAGCTTGAATACTAGTTCATGGGTATGTGGACACCAGTGGAAACTGACAGGAGGGAGGCTCAGAAGGGACATGAGGAAGTATTACTTTACAGAAAGGGTGGTGGAGCTTTGGAACAGTCTGCCTGATGAAGTGATGGGTGCTAAAACTGTCAGTGGGTTCAGGCATGGTTGGGATAGAATGAAGGATACAGAGGCTGCTCGAGGCGGCATAAAGCTGGGAGGGGAATGGGGGAAGGATGGGGAGGGCTAAGACTCTGGAGGGGATAGTAGGTCCCTGGGCTAAATAAGGAAGGGCTAAACAGCGAACTCCAGCAATATGGATGGATCTCTGATCCTTCTCTACTGTCACTGTCTATGTTTCTCTGCTTCTTAAAGGGACACTTGTTTTTTTACTATTCTTAAAAATCCGCAGGTACCTTTATTGTTGAAACTAGACTAGCTAGCTCCTGTCTGAAATTTAATACACATTTAGAGTGTTATTAGTAATATTTGGCATAGTTCCTGCACCTGACTTTATCTTGGGCTGTTCACTTCTCCAGCGAATGCCCTTCAAACAAGGCGCCAAATCTTATTTAAACTCATACAGGCACGAGTTTTGATTTTTTTAAACATGTCGCAGAAAAGGTGCTTTTCAAAAAGAGGAGAGCTTACCTGAACAGGACAAAGTAAGTCTGATGCTACAATGAACACTCTAACACGTTAAAATCAGTGTGAGCAGACGCATTAGCATTGTGGGGGGGGTGTTGTTATTATTTATAATATAATCTGAGACTGCTTTACAATGCTGCATCAGCTATCTTGTTTTGAAGGCATGTCCGTGTGGGACTGTTTGTAGTTTGAACTGCTGATTTTGCATTTCCGTGCAATGCTTTCCGTGGTCAGGGAAAGCTCAGCTCGTGCTTATGTGACACTGCATCGCGACACTCAGTTTTCATTGTGATTCCAAAATGTGAAGAACACGTTTTGAAAACCATGGCTAGAACAGGCTTAGAGTGCATTATATCCACGTTGCTGTGACACGAAAGGTTATCTTTTTGGAATGTGAGTCTATAGGTACTACAGCATTTTATAGAACTTTTTTTTTTTAAATTTAAACATTAAGGTTCGACAAGGTGTTAGGTTTCTGTCAGCTAATCTAACCCCAGGGTCTCAGTGTGGTACGAGGCAAAGACAAGTGATTTAGGTCAATAGGGTTAGAGTAACAGAGGCACCCCAACCCCTGGGGTTCATTAATAGTACTACTAAACTAAAATGGTTTCCATATTTTTTAATATGAGTATTTTTATAGTTGAAATACCAATTGCTTTTGCTGGCTCATTGGCTCGCCACGCCGGCGACATGGGTTTGGGAACAAGCTGGCCAGGTGGGGGGAGGACTGAGTTTCCCAGAGGATCGTCTTCTCTTCCTGCCGGGAGGGGGAGGGGCATGCTGCACTGCAATACTGTGTGCAACTGCAGCACTCTTGGAAGGGCAGAGAAGTCGCCAAAGTCAGCCTGCTGGGACTGCTTGCCCTCAGGCGCACTCTCCCTAGGGGGCCAGAAAACAGACAGGGAAAACTCCTGTCACTGCAGAATGACTGACCTGATACACTAAAGCCATGCGTCTTTCTGTTGCTTTTCACCAGCTGTAGGCTCGGGTAAGGGAGGGGCAGGGGTGGATATCTGAGGGAATAAACCGGCTTGATGGGTCAGAAGGTACGGGTCATGGGACAGTTGCAAGCTGGGACGATGGGGCTTGGTGGTTGTATGGGACCATGATGTGGGCAGGGATGGTGAACAAAGGCATAAACAAAAAGTAACAATAAAATTCAAATTTTCTGTTGTACAAGGGTTTTTTTAGAATGTGAGCTAGCCAATCAGAATGCTCCCTTTCCAGCCAGTGCTTCATAATTGAACAATAATGCATGGCTGGGCATGTGTTATGGTTGGATAACAGTATGCTTTAGAAAATGAGGGGATGAGGTGAAGCTGAGTGCCTTGCACACCCAAGAAGTGCCATTATCTCCCAGTTATACAAATCCCAGAGTGCTTTACTGCAATTATTATAAATCACAGTGCAATTTCAGCCAGTCAGTGCGCAGAGCCACTGTACCCCCCATCCTGTGTATAGTGTGCTCTCTTGCTGGAGACTTAAGAGGGAACACTCCACTTCAGTGGCGGGGGAGGACGCCACAATAAAAATAAAAAATAAATCATTAAACTTATACATAATTCAAGCTAAACTTGAGCGATTTATAATTAGATAACTGGACCTCAAAAGTGGTGTCTCTCATGGTACAACAGAATCTTCTCCTGGGGTTTGGGAAGACAGAACTACTGAATTTCACTTTGCAGTTCTCTTGCCAAACATCATGCTCAAAGTATTTTATACCATAAGAGACATCCTTTGCAGGCCCTATTACTGTAACACATGGTTCCCCTGAAGTTATTATTTTAAAATGAAGTAATGTGGTTTAGAAAGTTAAACATTTCTTACTTGTGACATTGCGATGAAATAATTGTGGTCATGTCATCTAGCTTGACCAGTCCCGGTTTCTGCTTTCTCTATCCCATTTTACAATACTTTACCTCTAGACGTCTGTTTACACAGCTGGTCGTGTATGATAAATCAATGCATGGTTATGTGATGCCTACAGTATCAGCCAGTTATAGAGCAGGATTTCTTCAGCCCATTTATAAAAACAAAGTTTATCCACCCTGGGCTGGATATTCAGACTGCACCAGGCAATGGTGAAACGGGAGGCGCAGCACAACTGAGATGTGCCGGCGCCAGACAGGGGGGATATTCAAAGGTGATGCACCATGGCGTAACACCTTTGAATACAGCACAGAATGTGCATGGCGCATAGACAATGCGTCGGTGCATTCCCCAGACAGGGAGGACTGGGAATGCTCCAGAGCAACTGTAGTTGCGCTGGGTGCATGTCCAGAGATATTTAGATTTGGGCATGCAAATGGGGCCATAATGTATGCAAGGTGCAAATGGGGCCATTTGCATGTCATTATGGCCCCATTTGCATGAGTTGAGCAGGGCAGCCTGGTGAAATATGCCTGGTGCCCTGCACTGCATGGTGTGCGGACAGAGGGGGCCTGGAGCAACCACCCACCATGTAGCCGCGATCACGGGCAATAGTACAACAGAGGCGTGCCCTGGTGATCCAGTGGCAGCCCCCACCCCTCCCGATGCTCCGATCACCGTAGGATGATGTAAAGTCCCTTCCCTGGTAGTCTAATGGTACTCCTCCATACCCTGATCGTGGGTATTATTACACTGTAGACATTCCCTGGTTGTCTGGTGGACCCCCACCCTTCCCATAGCCCTGATCCCGAATAAATGATGTTTAAATCCCTGGTAGACTAGCGGCCCCAACCCTCCCAGAAGTCGATCCCCAATAAAATATGTTTTACAATTCCCTGGTAGGCTAGCTGTCCCCCACCCCACCTGATGCACCACTGCCGGGTGCTCTGTAGTGACATATATGCCTGGTGGTCCAGTGGCACCCCACCCTTCCCACCCACCAGGACCCCCAGCCCACCCAGCACCCTCCCCGTCATCAGCAGGCAGCTGCAGCCCGCCCGCATACTGTCCGACTGCCGCCGAATGACAGCTTACAGTATCTGCTGTAAACCTGTTGGTCCATTGTGGACCAATGGGCTTCTTGGGAACTTATACTGTACTAGACTGAGCACAAATATGTGAATGACTCCATTCACATATTTGTGCCTGTATAATACAGTATGCCCTGGCTCGTTAGTCACACTATGGACAATAGGCATACAACTTTTATACTGTCTTGCTTCGGCGGGGCCAAGCGGTGGTATCTTGGTGATTTACCACCCGCTAATAATGGAGGTGCTGGGTGAGCTGTGGTCCTATTTGGTGAGGAAGATGCCACTGGACCACTGAGAAATATGTCTACTATGAAACACCGGTGAGTGGTACTGCAGTATGAGGCTGGACTACCAGAAAGTGTAAATGTCTTTATTCTGGGATCAGAGCTCCGGAGGGTTGGGGGCACTAGACTGCCAGGGTTTATGACACATCTTTTATTCAGGGATGGGGCTATGGGAAGGTGGGGGTTCACTTGACTACCAGGGAATGTCTACATGTTTAATACTACCTGCAATCGGGTTATGGGGGGACCACTAGCCTACCAGGGAAGGGGATATTTGTCTTATGGCGATCACTGCATCGGTTGGGGTGGGGGGGAGCACTTGATCACCAGGGCTGAATTGAACACATGTGTACCACGATCGGGCTACGGGGAGGGAGGGGGGTTATCACTAGACTACCAGGGCATTCTAGTGTACTTGCTAAGACCCACAGTCGGGGTTAGGGGGCACCACTACACTACCAGGGATGGTTTGGGTGCTTGTGGACGGTGTTCTTGCTGGGTGGGTGGTCATCCACGGCTAGCGGCTGCTGTGTTGCACCCTGCACTACAGCAGCCCACCTGTGGGTGGCCAGAATTTGAGCCAGACTTTTCTGGCTCAACTTTGTGCCCTGCTATGCGGTACATCTGGGGGGTTGTACCAGCAGATGCGCCGCACATCCCGAGCTGAATATCGGGATATGTTGCATATGCATGGGCACGCCCTCTTCTTGAAGTTGGAGGGAGGACGATTCAGAGGAAACGTGAGGAAGAATTTCTTCACAGAACGGGTGGTGGACAAGTGGAACACCTTGCCAGAGGAAGTGGTGGGGGCTGAAACAATCATGGGATTTAAGAATGCATGGGATAGACATAAAGGAATTCTGGAGGTCGGGGGTTAGGGGCAACAGACTTCTTGGAAAACGTAAACTGAACTTACAAGCTCAAATGGGCAGACTGGGTGGGCCATAGACCCTTATCTGCCGACACTGTCTATGTATGTATGTATACATTAGCAATGTGCCCTGGTGCATCGGGACTTGCGCTGCGCATGTCCCCCTTTTGAATATCACACTGGGGCACATTGCAGTGATGTGCAGGCACAACTCGGTTGCACCAGGCACAACTCCTTTGAATATCTAGCCTCATGTGTTTATCTTTGCTTTTATTGCCAACTTGATGTACCTCAAAACAGAGCGATCATTCTTTTGTTACCATCTTATACCAGAAAACTGAATGATCATTCTTTTGTTACCTCCTTAATGTACCCCAAAACTGAATGATTATTTTTGTTACTTCCTTATTGTACCCCAAAACTGAATTATCATTCTTTTGTTACCTCCTTATTGTACCCCAAAACTGAATGATCATTCTTTTGTTACCTCCTTATTGAACTCCACACTGAACGATTATTATTATTTTGTTACCACCTTATTGTACCCCAAAACTGAATGATCATTCTTTTATTGCCTCATTATTGCACCCCAAAACTGAATAATCATTCTTTTATCACCTTCTTAGATCCCAAAACTGAACAATCATTCTTTTGTTGCCTCATTGTACCCCAAAACTGAATGATCATTTCTTTCTTGCCTACTTATTGTACCCCAAAACTGCACAATCATTCTATTATCTCCTTATTGTACCCCAAAACTGAATGATCATTCTTTTGTTGCCTCATTATTGCACCCCAAAACTGAATGATCATTCTTTTATCACCCTCCTGAACCACAAAACTGAACAATCATTCTTTTGTTGCCTCTTTATTGTACCCCAAAACGGAATGACCATTCCTTTCTTACCTACTTATTGTACCCCAAAACCAAAAGATCATTATTTTATTACCTCCTTATTGTACCCCAAAACTGAATGATCATTCTTTTGTTGCCTCATTATTGCACCCCAAAACTGAATGATCATTCTTTTATCACCTTCCTGAACCACAAAACTGAACAATCATTCTTTTGTTGCCTCTTTATTGTACCCCAAAACGGAATGATCATTCCTTTCTTACCTACTTATTGTACCCCAAGACTGAATGATCATTCTTTTGTTCCCTCCTTATTGTACCCCAAAACTGAATGATCATAATCCAAAACTGAATACTCATTCTTTTGTTACCTCCTTATTGTACTCCAAAACTGTATGGTCATACCCCAAAACTGAATGCTTATTCTTTTGCTACCTCCTTGTACCCCAAAACTGAATGATCATTCTTTTGTTACCTCCTTATTGTACCCCAAAACTGAATGATCATACCCTAAAGCCGAATAGGCATTCTTTTGCTACCTCTTTATTGTACCACACAACTGAAAGATCATTCTTTTGCTACCTCCTTAATGTACTCCATAACTGAATGATCATTCTCACCTCCTTATTGTAGACCCAAACGGAATGATCATGTAGTGCGATGTATGATATGCATGTAGGTTTTTGAAGGCTGGTCTCTTATGTTTATCAAGGGTCTCTCATACTGTTTGGGCAAGAGGACCACAAAGTGAAGTCAAGCAGTTCTGTCTGCCAAACCAGTGTGAGAGACCCTTGAGAAACTATGAAGGACCACCCTTACGACACCCATATACATGTTATATGGCAATGGAATGCCACTAATATGTGGAAAGATTGTTTTTGTGTATGGAATTGTTGTAATTTTCTTTTCCTTTTAATTTGCTGCCCCCCCCCCCGTGTGTTGTTATTGCCTGATGTCTCTTGTCATCGTGCTCATCAAGGTGGCATCCATTTAGGTTCAGTGAGGTGGTGGATGCTTTTAAAAGAAGAACAGAAGTCAAGAATGTGTTTTTTTGGGGGGGTTACTGATTGGCTTACGAGTTTTAAAAATGCTTTCTAGAATGGGCACCCTCATAAAGAAAAGAAGCAGCTTTCTCTGTGTGAGTTGCATTGGAAATCAGGGGTGAGTACATCAAACGCACTGCGCTAGGAGACAGCTGTACACAGAGTTAGAGGTACAGTAGCTCTCCTCAGTGATTGGTGGATGAAGATCCATTGCCAAAATAATGCAATGTACAAAGAATACTAGTTAGGCAACCATGCACCACCAGCCTGTGATGCCGTAGGGGGGTTCTAATGACATCAGACCTCGAAAGCAAAGCTTGAGAGGTCTGATGTAATTAGAAGCCCAAAGTAGCAGCACAGGCTGGTTGGGTATGTGGTTGCTTAGCCAGTATTTTTTATAGAGTATAGTTTTGTTGTTTAGGTTTGTTTTTTTTTGCGTAAAAATGAAAGTGTTTTCACAGCGCTCCGTGGCAGTAGTGAATGTGTCGACGTTCTCAGTTCAGAACTTCAGATGACTGCAGTGTGTGCGGCCGTGGTGTGCGGCAGCACTGTAAAAATCACCAACGGCCTCGAGGATTTTTGATTGACTGGAACTTGTACCAGAGAGGGGTACAACCACATTCCATGAACTTTGAACTGTGGTACAATGAGATTTCAGCTGGCATGGAAATCCACGTAGAACAAACCCTCACTATATGCTATATTTGTGTTGTCATACTGAAACTGCATGGAATGTTTGCTTTTGCTGCTCCACCCCTCCTTCCCAACACCAGGACCTCAACTTATATATGAATATTACATCGCGGTGAGGTTAGCCTGATACAGAATTTAAATAAACCAGCAAACGCCCTTAAAAGCAATTGTGTTGAGGCCTGACTTGCTTTACTTCTATGTTGTTGTGAACACCCTCTGCTTCTGCAAGGGGCTCCCGGGTTCAAATCCCAGCACAGTGTCTCACGATGCAAGGGCCCCAGGTTTAAATCCAGGTGGAGTGACTCACCCCAGTAGGGCATTGGTATGATCAGTCCAAGTCCCAGAG
>JADMNL010000026.1:301255000-301300000 GCA_016271365.2 Neoceratodus forsteri | reverse complement strand
TTATTACTATGATGTCAAGATGCTGTTGTTTCATTGCTCTGATGTCAGGATGCTGTTGTACCATTGTTCTGATGACAGAATGCTGTTATTTCATTGCTCTGATGTCAGGTTGCTGTTGTACCATTACTCTGATGTCAGGTTGCTGTTGTATCATCACTCTGATGTCAGGATGCTGTTGTTCCATTACTCTGATGTCAGGATGCTGTTGTACCATTACTCTGATGTCAGGATGCTGTTGTTTCATTGCTCTGATGTCAGGATGCTGTTGTACCATTGTTCTGATGACAGAATGCTGTTATTTCATTGCTCTGATATCAGGTTGCTGTTGTACCATTACTCTGATGTCAGGATGCTGTAGCACCATTGTTCTGATGTCAGGATGCTGTTGTACAATTATTCTGATGTCAGGATGCTGTTGTACCATTACTCTGATGTCAGGATGCTGTTGTACCATTACTCTGATGTCAGGATGCTGTTGTATCATTGCTCTGATGTCAGGATGCTGTTGTATCGTTGCTGTGATGTCAGGATGCTGTTGTACCATTGTTCTGATGTCAGAATGCTGTTGTACCATTATTCTGATGTCAGGATGCTGTTGTACCATTGCTCTGATGTCAGGATGCTGTTGTACCATTACTCTGATGTCAGGATGCTGTTGTACCATTGTTCTGATGTCAGGATGCTGTTGTACCATTACTCTGATGTCAGAATGCTGTTGTACCATTGTTCTGATGTTAGGATGTTGTTGTATCATTACTCTGATGTCAGAATGCTGTTGTACCATTATTCTGATGTCAGGATGCTGTTGTACCATTATTCTGATGTCAGGATGCTGTTGTGCAATTATTCTGATGTCAGGATGCTGTTGTACCATTGTGCTGATGTCAGGGTACTGTTGTGCAATTATTCTGATGTCAGGATGCTGTTGTACCATTGCGCTGATGTCAGAATGCTGTTGTACCATTATTCTAATGTCAGGATGCTGTTGTATAATTATTCTGATGTCAGGATGCTGTTGTACCACTGTTCTGATGTCAGGATGCTGTAACACCATTGTTCTGATGTCAAGATGCTGTTGTACAATTATTCGGATGTCAGGATGCTGTTGTACCATTACTCTGATGTCAGGATGCTGCTGTACCATTATTCTGATGTCAGGATGCTGTTGTACCATTGTTCTGATGTCAGGATGCTGTTGTATCATTGGTCTGATGTCAGGATGCTGTTGTACCATTGCTCTGCAGTCAGGATGCTGTTGTACCATTGTTCTGATGTCAGGATGCTGTTATATCATTGCTCTGATGTCAAGATGTTTTTGTTTCATTGCCCTGATGTCACGATGTTGTTGTATCATTGCACTGATGACAGGTTGCTGTTGTACCATTACTCTGATGTCAGGATGTTGTTGTATTGTTGCTCTGATGACAGGATGCTGTTGTACCATTACTCTGATGTCAGGATGCTGTTGTATCATTGCTTTGCTGTCAGGATGCTGTTGTATCGTTGCTCTGATGTCAGGATGTTGTTGTACCATTGTTCTGATGTCAGGATGCTGTTATGCTCTGATGTCAGGATGTTGTTGTATCATTACTCTGATGTCACGATGCTGTTGTACCATTGCTCTGATGTCAGGATGCTGTTGTAGCATTGCTCAGATGTCAGGGTGCTGTTATATCATTACTTTAATGTCAGGATGCTGTTGTACCATTGTTCTGATGTCAGGATGCTGTTGTATCATTGTTCTGATGTCAGGCTGCTGATGTACCATTGTCCTGATGTCAGGATGCTGTTGTACCATTGTTCTAATGACAGGATGCTGTTGTATCGTTGCTGTGATGTCATGATGCTGTTGTACCATTGTTCTGATGTCAGAATGCTGTTGTACCATTACTCTGATGTCAGGATGCTGTTGTACCATTATTCTGATGTCAGGATGCTGTTGTACCATTGTTCTGATGTCAGGATGCTGTTGTACCATTACTCTGATGTCAGGATGCTGTTGTACCATTACTCTGATGTCAGGATGCTGTTGTACCATTGTTCTGATGTTAGGATGTTGTTGTATCATTACTCTGATGTCAGGATGCTGTTGTACCATTATTCTGATGTCAGGATGCTGTTGTACCATTATTCTGATGTCAGGATGCTGTTGTGCAATTATTCTGATTTCAGGATGCTGTTGTACCATTGTGCTGATGTCAGGATGCTGTTGTGCAATTATTCTGATGTCAGGATGCTGTTGTACCATTGTGCTGATGTCAGAATGCTGTTGTACCATTATTCTAATGTCAGGATGCTGTTGTATAATTATTCTGATGTCAGCTTGCTGTAGCACCATTGTTCTGATGTCAGGATGCTGTTGTACCATTACTCTGATGTCAGGATGCTGTTGTGTCATTGCTTTGATGTCAGGATGCTGTTGTACCATTACTCTGATGTCAGGATGCTGTTATATCATTGCTCTGATGTCAAGATGTTGTTGTACCACTGTTCTGATGTCACGATGTTGTTGTATCATTGCACTGATGACAGGTTGCTGTTGTACCATTACTCTGATGTCAGGATGTTGTTGTATTGTTGCTCTGATGACAGGATGCTGTTGTACCATTACTCTGATGTCAGGATGTTGTTGTACCATTTCTCTAATGTCAGGTTGCTGTCGTACCATTACTCTGATGTCAGGATGCTGTTGTATCATTGCTTTGCTGTCAGGATGCTGTTGTATCGTTGCTCTGATGTCAGGATGTTGTTGTACCATTGTTCTGATGTCAGTATGCTGTTATATTGTTGCTCTGATGTCAGGATGTTGTTGTATCATTACTCTGATGTCAGGATGCTGTTGTACCATTGCTCTGATGTCAGGATGCTGTTGTAGCATTGCTCAGATGTCAGGGTGCTGTTATATCATTACTTTAATGTCAGGATGCTGTTGTACCATTGTTATGATGTCAGGATGCTGTTGTATCATTGTTCTGATGTCAGGCTGCTGATGTACCATTGTCCTGATGTCAGGATGCTGTTGTACCATTGTTCTGATGTCAGGATGCTGTTGTACCATTGTTCTGATGTCAGGATGCTGTTGTACCATTGTTCTGATAACAGAATGCTGTTGTACCATTATTCTGATGTCATGATGCTGTTGTACCATTGTTCTGATGTCAGAATGCTGTTGTACCATTACTCTGATGTCAGGATGCTGTTGTACCATTATTCTGATGTCAGGATGCTATTGTACCATTGTTCTGATGTCAGGATGCTGTTGTACCATTACTCTGATGTCAGGATGCTGTTGTACCATTATTCTGATGTCAGGATGTTGTTGTATCATTACTCTGATGTCAGGATGCTGTTGTGCAATTATTCTGATGTCAGGATGCTGTTGTACCATTGTGCTGATGTCAGAATGCTGTTGTACCATTATTCTAATGTCAGGATGCTGTTGTACCATTGTGCTGATGTCAGGATGCTGTAGCACCATTGTTCTGATGTCAGGATGCTGTTGTACCATTACTCTGATGTCAGGATGCTGTAGCACCATTGTTCTGATGTCAGGATGCTGTTGTACCATTACTCTGATGTCAGGATGCTGTTGTACCATTACTCTGATGTCAGGATGCTGTTGTGTCATTGCTTTGATGTCAGGATGCTGTTGTACCATTACTCTGATGTCAGGATGCTGTTATATCATTGCTCTGATGTCAAGATGTTGTTGTACCACTGTTCTGATGTCACGATGTTGTTGTATCATTGCACTGATGACAGGATGCTGTTGTACCATTACTCTGATGTCAGGATGTTGTTGTACCATTTCTCTAATGTCAGGTTGCTGTCGTACCATTACTCTGATGTCAGGATGCTGTTGTATCGTTGCTTTGCTGTCAGGATGCTGTTGTATCGTTGCTCTGATGTCAGGATGTTGTTGTACCATTGTTCTGATGTCAGGATGCTGTTATATTGTTGCTCTGATGTCAGGATGTTGTTGTATCATTGCTCTGATGTCAGGATGCTGTTGTAGCATTGCTCAGATGTCAGGGTGCTGTTATATCATTACTTTAATGTCAGGATGCTGTTGTACCATTGTTATGATGTCAGGATGCTGTTGTATCATTGTTCTGATGTCAGGCTGCTGATGTACCATTGTCCTGATGTCGGGATTCTGTTGTACCATTGTTCTAATGACAGGATACTGTTGTACCATTGTTCTGATGTTAGGATGCTGTTGTACCATTGTTCTGATGACAGAATGCTGTTGTACCATTGTTCTAATGACAGGATGCTGTTGTACCATTGTTCTGATGTTAGGATGCTGTTGTACCATTGTTCTGATGACAGAATGCTGTTGTACCATTACTCTGAGGTCAGGATGCTGTTGTACCGTTTTTGTGACGTCAGGATGCTGTTGTATCATTGTTCTGATGTCAGGATGCTGTTGTACCATTGTTCTAATGACAGGATGCTGTTGTACCATTGTTCTGATGTCAGGATGCTGTTGTACCATTGTTCTGATAACAGAATGCTGTTGTACCATTATTCTGATGTCAGGATGCTGTTGTACCATTGTTCTGATGTCAGGATGCTGTTGTAGCATTGCTCAGATGTCAGGATGCTGTTATATCATTACTTTGATGTCAGGATGCTGTTGTATCATTGCTCTGATGTCAGAATGCTGTTGTACCATTACTTTGATGTCAGGATGCCGTTGTATCATTGCTCTGATGTCAGGATGCTATTGTTCCATTGTTCTGATGTCAGGATGCTGTTGTACCATTGTTCTGATGTCAGGATGCTGTTGTATCATTGTTCTGATGTCAGGCTGCTGTTGTACATTGTTCTGATGTCAGGATGCTGTTGTACCATTGTGCTGATGTCAGGAAGTTGTATCATTGTTCTGATGTCAGGCTGCTGTTGTACCATTGTTCTGATGACAGGATGCTGTTGCACTAATGTTCTGATATCAGGCTGCTGTTGTACCATTGTTCTGATGTCAGGATGCTGTTGCATCATTGTTCTGATGACAGGATGCTTTTGCACTAATGTTCTGATGTCAGGATGCTGTTCTACAATAATTGCAATGTCAGAATATTGTTGTACTACCATTGTGATGACTGTATACTGTGGTACCATCATTCTGATGACAGGATACTGCTGTGCTATCATTCTCATTGTACATTGGGAGTGGTTACATTGGGAGTGGGATTCATACCTCTCAACTGTCCCACATTAGGAGGGACAGCCCTCATTTTACCCCTCTGAACCCCTCTGTCCCATATAGAGAAGGTGCTGTCCCAAACTGTACACTGGGATTTGTGCCTCTCAACTGTCCCACATTAGGAGGGATGTCCCTCATTTTACCTCTCAAAACCCCTCTGTCCCACATTGAGAAGGTGCTGTCCCACATTGTACAATGGGATTCATACCTCACAACTGTCTCACATTATTAGGGATGTCCTTCATTTTACCCCCTTAGAACCCCCTCTGTCCTACATGGAGAAGGTGCTGTCCTACATTGTACACTGGGATTCATATCTCTTAACTGTCCCACATTAGGAGGGATGTCCCTCATTTTACCCCTGAGAACTCCTCTGCCCCATCCCACATTAGGAGGGATGTTCCTTATTTTACCCCTGAGAACCCTTCTGTCCTACACAGAGAAACACAGAAACTGATGGCAGATAACGACCACCAGGCCCATCCATTCTGCTCATATTCCCTTCGTTTAATTAGCCACCACTGACCCTGCTTGGTCACCAGCTGCCACCTCTCCTTCCTCACTCTAGGATTCTCCTATGCGTATCCCAGGCATGTTTAAATCCCCCCACTGTGCTTGCTTCCATCATCTCCTGGGGCAGGCCATTCCAAGCATCTACCACCCTTTCCGTAAAAAAGTATTTTCTCACGTTGCCCCTTAGTGTACCCCCTTCCAGTCTCATGCCATGCCCTCTTGGTGTTTTAGAGCAGCTTCTCTTCTGAAAGATGCTACTCCCTTGTGCCTTATTAATCCCTTGAGATACTTGAGGTCTCTATCACGTCTTTCCTCCCTGCTCTCCTCCAAGGTATACATATTGAGCTCCTCCAATCTCTCCTCGTATGACCTATGGTGCAGGCCCTGCACCATTTTTGTTGCCCTTCTTTGACCTGCCTCCACCCTGTCTATCTCCTTCCATAGATGCAGCCTCCAGAACTGGATACAGTATTCCAAATGAGGTCTCGTCAATTACCTGTACAGTGGCATTATGACCTCTTTCCTTCTGCTGCTAATACCTCTCCCTATGCACCCCAGCATCCCACTGGCTTCCCCCACTGCCTTGGCACATTGTTTGGCCACTTTTAGGTCATCAGATACGATGAGCCACCCAGATCTTTTTCCTGTTTTGTGACTGCTAATATCTCCCCCCGCATACTGTAATCCTCCCCTGGGTTCCTGTGCCCCAAGTGCATGATTTTGCACTTCTTCACATTGAATCCTAGCTGCCACGCTCTGGACCATTCTTCCAATTTAGCTAGGTCCCTCATTATTTTCTCTACCCCTCCTGGGCTGTCTACCCTATTGCAGATCTTTGTGTCATCTGCAAAAAGGCACACCTTCCCCTGCAGTCCGTCTGCAATGTCGCTGATGTAGATATTAAAGAGGCCACATGATGCTGTCACACATCGTACAATAGGATTCATACATCTAAACTGTCTTACACTAGGAGGGCTTCCTTCATTTTATCCCTCAGAACCCTTCTGTCACACATGAAGAGGTACTGTCCCACATTCTACACTGGTATTCATATCTCTAGGTTGTCTCACTTTAGGACTTCTGCCTGCCACCCATTGTCCCTTCTGTCCTGAGGCCACCATCGTCTCATGTAATTACATCGTGTCTTACCCGTCTGGCTGCTGCGTTGCAGCTTTCGCCAGTGAGTTAACCCTATGAACCCCTTAACCTCCCTTTATCATCCATATCTGAGGCAACCCCTAGCAGAGTATTTTGACCAACATGTTCCTGGGACGAGAAGTGCATTTTCCATATGACACAATTCATATCAAAACCAGAATCTTTCCCCTTTTATTTTTGAAGCCTAAAATATCTCCCCCTTGAAGTGCAAATTCTGCTCATTACTTTGAGTTCCTCTCTCTCTCTCTTCTCTCACGCTTGACTCTCTCCGCCTCCTCCCAGCCTCTCTATTTTTCAATAATTTATAATCCTGTAATACTTTTTGAAGTTCACTCAACTGAAAGATACTGTCCTCTTTTTTTTCTTTTTCCTTTTAGGAATTGTTTCAGCTCTTTCTGAAATATATCTTTCTTCCATTTTCTTCTGCCTTTTACTTTTGTGTGTGTGTTGTTTTTTTTTGCCATGTTCTGTGCCCCTGGCAGTCTCACTCTTTCAGGCCATAGCAGCGTTCCACACCTCTGCCCCCAGAACTCTGTCTCTCACAGCAGTGTTTTTTTTTTCCATCAGAGAAAATTTTATTGAAATATAAATAATTCAGTACACAGCAAGCAAACTTCACAACAAACACAAACCGTTAAAGACTGGTAATAAAACACTGCCAAACCTCTCATTGTTTTAAAAGTTAATAACAGTCTAATATTTCTTTATTAAATTTATATTGTATTTGCAGGTTTTGACCACGGCTAACTCCTGGTGTGTCCCACTGGTGCCTGGGTCAGTTCTGTACCTTCCCCGAGGCCCCTCTCCCATGAAGCACAGCAGGTGAGGGAGATCATGTAATTAAAGCCAAGGGTCAGGTACCTAGGGCTGGGTAGCAGACCTTCCACCAGTGAGGGTCTGGTGGTGCTGGGAGAGCACTGCACAAGGAGGACGTCACCCAAGGCTGCCTGGCTAGGCAGTTTCCTTTGGTCTCCCTGACCATCCCCCAGACCAGTCTACTGACCAGATTTAGATCTGTCAAGATCCACTTCTGACCTGGTCCAGATAATTTAAATGATTTGGGGGCTTTACTCCTGTTGAAAATGAAACATTGGTGGAAAAATGTAAAATACTTGTTTTAAACCTAAAACAACATCAAGAAAAAGCATATAATGGGTTAGTAGAAGCAGTCTAATTTCGTCCTTTGACCCAGCCTGGATCTGCCTTTGACCTAGTTCTGATCCAGTCAGGAAACTGTACCTGTTTCAGCAAACCAGAGTAAATCAGAATCTTTTGGAAACAGATCGGAGTCAGAATCAGAATCAGAACCAAGTCATAGCCCACACTCTCATCCCTCCTTCTGACCTTGGTGATTGTTGATCTTGTTGGTGCTCTGGGAGCAGGGCCTGCCAGCACATTGTCACCCAATGCAGAAGGGGCCCCACTTCACCTCTAGGTGCCAGTCTCAGAGTCATGCATGTTCTGTCCCTCCCCCCACCCTTCAGAGGATTACATTCACATGGATGCTGTGTCCCTCTCCCTGTTAGCATCTGCTCCTGATGTCCTGGGCAAACCCAGGTCCCCAACCACTCAGTGCCATTAAGCCAGCCTCTACATGGGTTTCACCCCAAATGTACGCTCCCCTCAATCAGACACTACTGAAAGCCTCCCTGCTGCGGCGGTGCGGCAGAGCTCTACTTTGCGGCCCAGGATCGCGAGTACCTGCGGCCATCATACTGATGCCAGTGGGTGAGTTTTCCTCTCCTCTCCCTGTCCTCCCAGTGGCGCTGTGGACAGTGAATGTTCTGCACTTCTGCCCTCCCTATGGAGGAGGCTGAGCTCTGTGGCCCAAGACTCTGGTCGCTGCAGCTGAGGGATGAAGTGCACCCCTCCCCTGAGCCAGTGAACTCTGCCATCATTCGCACTCCACTACCATTGGCCACCAAATCACAAGGCACACACCTAGTTTTACTCCCAAAGCCGAGTAGCTTGATAGTTATTTTCTAGATGGGTTAGGGACACTTCTTGGGCTGCCTATGTCTGTAGGCACCATAGTCCTTATTTGCAGGTGTGACATGCAACCAAAAGCGGCCATTGGCAGCTGAAACAAGAAGTACAATTTCTTCTCGACTGCTCCTGTTTACGTGTGCCACCTTGATTTAAAATGACCTGCAAATCTGGTCTGTTCTCCTTCTAGAGCATTGGCCTCTGGTTTGAGCACTACCCAACTCTCCATGCACAGCCATTGTAGTCATTGAGTGGCCTACATTCTGACGGCGGGAAGCGGGGAATCTGAGTGGGCCCAGGACCTCAAAATCACTCAACTGATGAGGTGGAGTACATGAATAATGCCTGATGGTCGCCTTGCCACATTTCCCCTATTCAGCTGCAAAATTGCCTCGCATTCAGTCACTCATCTTGCAATGCGCACCCGGGAGGTAGGAAGAGGGAGGGGCTATCAACTTCAGTGATGACACTGGGCAGATGATTGGGCAGGATGTTTAGTGTCATCGGAGAAGCAGGCTGTGTCTCCTCCTACTCACTCCCAGGTGTGCTGCTGTCAGAAACAGTGTGCCGCTAGTTAGGGATTAAGGACCAACAAACAAACTGGGAATTTAAATTATTGCTCCCCACCCTATTCTGTTTCTTTTTTTAATCAGAGTTTTGCCCCACTGTCTAGCTATCTCCTCAGGAATCCCAGGTACACCACAATCACCCCCAATAAATCTCCCCTGCGCTTACCTGCCTCCATCCTGTTTCTGGATAGCCCCCAGGTGGGGTCAGGGTTCGGAGATAGAACCCTGTCTGTGGTCTTTGTCAAGTGGTGGGCGGTATAGGCCTGCCTGGATTTACCAGGGTCTGTCGTTTACAGGTCATGGGAGCCATTTTTCCTCCATTTTGTGCCCCTCCTGCTAGGACGCTGGCCCAATCGCGCCAAGCACACATCACACACACACAGTATGGCAAGTGTGTGACTGTGTATCATCGTCTAACAACCTCCCCACTCCCAAGCGCGCCCTGCCTGCAGAAGCCACATATGGCCACCCAGGTGGCACTGTAGCAGTGGCGCTGCAGAGCCTCCTCCCACTGAGAGGGAGAGAATCCTCTGGGAAGCACAATCCCTTCCCCGTCTGGCCAGACCACAGTGTCCAATGCCCACTCCTGGATCCCATTCACCAGCACCGTGAGCAGTAGCGTTATGGCTATGCCAATGGACTAGCCTTCCCTATGCCCTACTCATGGATTGAGGTCAGCAGGATGAGTCCACTTGCAACAGATGATGGCCTTTGGGGCTCTTGGCTCAGGCTGGGGAGGGGGAAGAGTCTACAAAGATGATGTCAGTTCCTTGCACTATATCAGGAGCTGGTCTACCTTTTTTATAAAATAATCTGCGTAGGAAGAAGGGGAAGGAGGAAGGGTATTAGGGTTAAAATAGATACATAGAAACATAGAATTTGTTGGCAGATAAAGACCGCTTGGCCCTCCCAGTCTTCCCATTTTTCCCTGCCTATACCATCACCGTAGACCTTACCTAATCTCCAGCTACCCCGCCTTGCTTCTCTACCAAGATTCCTTTGTGCTTTTCTTATGTTTGATTGAAGCCCACCACTGTTTTCGCCTGCACCACCTCCAACCACATCTGCTGGAAGACTGTTCCAGGCATCCACCACTCTTTCAGTGAAGTACTTCCTCACATCCCTCCTAAACTTCCCCTCTTCCAACTTCTTTGCATGCCCCCTTGTTCTTGTGCACCTTCTCCTCTGAAACATATTCCCCTCCTGTACCTTATTCATCCCTGTGAGGTATTTATGGGTCTCTATCATGTTACGTCCCCTTCCAGGGTGTATATATTGAGATCCCTCAGTCTTTCCTCTTAGGGCTTTTGATGCAGCCCCTGAGCTAATTTAGTTACCCTCCTCTGGACTGCCTGTACTCTGTTTGCGTGCTTCCTGAGATGCAGTTTCCAAAATGGGACACAGTACTCAACTTGGGGTGTCAGCAATGATCTATATTACAGGGGCCACACCACCTCCCTCCTTCTGCTGCTGATACCCCTTTCTATGCACCCCAGCATCCCACTGGCCCTACCTACTGCCTTGTCTCACTGCCTCGCCAACTTGAGGTCATTTGATAAGATTACTCCAAGGTCCCCTTCCTCTTTTGTGACTGCCAATACCTCTTCCCCCATTTTGTACTCCACGTCTGTGTTTCTGTGCCCTAGGTGCATGATTTTGCACTTTTACAGTTTGAAACCCAGCTGCCATACCCCTGACCACTCCTCGAATTTTCTCACGTCTCTAGCCCACCTGGAGTGTCTACCCCATTGCAGAATTTGGTGACATCTGCAAAGAGGCATGCCTTCCCTTCCAGTTCTTCTGCAATGTCACTTAAACAGACATTAAAGAGGACCAGTCCCAGCACTGAGCCCTGTGGTACCTCACTGGTCACCCCTCCCCCAAGTGAGTGCCATTTGCTACCACCCTTTGTCTCCGGTCCATCAACCAATAGCCAAATCACAAGGTCAGACTTGTTGGCACAAGCCAACTCTTGTTACCATTTCTATACAGTAGCCAAGATTTACCCAGCTGAGCCACAGCAGCACATCTTTGCCTGGGAGGGAGAGACACTTCTGCAGCGGGGATACTCGATGCAGATATTTCCATCTGCCAGGAATACAGCAGGAAGAAGACCGTCAATCAGTGCAGAGAGGAAATTTAAGAAAATTAAATGAGCCAGCAGGAGAGTAACATGGTTATACATTCAGTGTCATGAATCAAAATGAGGGGAATGAGAAACAATTAATGTGATGTTGTTGTCGCTTCTTTGTCCTTTTCGTTCTGCAATCTCTCAGAGAGCACCCTTTGCAGCTACATCGTACTCACTAACCCATCACTTGTGCACTGTGGTACCCACTGCTCATAGCAGGCTGCGATCCCACTGTGAGCTCCCTCACCTCTCATTGTGCACTGTGGTACCCACTGCTCATAGCAGGCTGTGATCCCACTGTGAGCTCCCTCACCTCTCATTGTGCACTGTGACACCCATTGGTCATAGCAGGCTGTGATCCCACTGTGTGCTCCATCACCTCTCACTTGTGCACTGCGACACTCACTGCTCATAGCAGGCTGTGATCCCACTGTGTGCTCCCTCACCTTTCACTTGTGCACTATGGTACCCACAGGTCATAGCAGGCTGTGATCCCACTGCGTGCTCCTTCACCTCTCTGATGTACTGAGACACCTACTAGTGACAGCAGGCAACAACCCCACTGTGAGCTCCCTCACCTCTCACTAGTGCAGAGTGACATGCACTGGTAACAGCAGGCTGTGATCCCACTGTGTGCTCCTTCACCGCTCACTGGTGTACAGCGACACCTACTAGTGACAGCAGGCAACAACCCCACTGTGAGCTCCCTCACCTCTCACTAGTGCAGAGTGACATGCACTGGTAACAGCAGGCTGTGATCCCACTGCGTGCTCCTTCACCTCTCACTGGTGTACAGCGACACCTACTAGTGACAGCAGGCAACAACCCCACTGTGAGCTCCCTCACCTCTCACTAGTGCAGAGTGACATGCACTGGTAACAGCAGGCTGTGATCCCACTGTGTGCTCCTTCACCTCTCACTGGTGTACAGCGACACCTACTAGTGACAGCAGGCAATGACCCCACTGTGAGCTCCCTCACCTCTCACTAGTGCAAAGTGACATGCACTGGTAACAACAGGCTGTGATCCCACTGTGTGCTCCTTCACCTCTCACTGGTGTACAGCGACACCTACTAGTGACAGCAGGCAATGACCCCACTGTGAGCTCCCTCAGCTCTCACTAGTGCAGAGTGACACCCACTGGTAACAGCAGGCTGTGACCCCACTTTGAGTTCTGTCATCTGTCTTTGGTGCATCAACACATACTGTTGACAACAGGCTGTGATCCCACGGTCTGCTCACTCACCTCACACTAGTGCACAGTGACACCAATTAGTGACAGTAGGCTGTGGCATCAATTTAAACTTCCTCACCTGGCCGGCCTGCCAGCACCGCAGTAGCACTACCAATTGTGGTGCCAGTGACCCCAGGTTTGGAAGTGAGGCGGGGAGTAGGGAGACTGGGCATCTCATGGACTGCTTTCCTCCTCCAAGGGGAAGGGAGAGAGAAGCTTCTGGTGCTTGGCTGACCCTGGGAAACCAAGGGTCCAACAGCCAATGCTAATATCTATGGGGGGAGGGGCAGACATTGGTGTGCACACACCTGATATCATTACACGTCCTGCCTCCCAGGGCCCACAAATTGAACATTTGGACCAAGCAGAATGCTCCTCAGTCCACGCTGCAGGTCCCACACCACTGAACAGTGGCACCCCAGGGAAGCACATCCTGTTGAGCGAAGGGAGGAAGGGTCCCCTTCCAAAGGCCCTGCCCTGTGGGGGGGGGGGGCAAGCCAAGGCTGTTAACTAGGTAGGGTAAGTCCCAGAGTTGGTGGATGACACAGCTGGGCATGGGGTAAGGCCAATGGGGACCTGTTCGTCAGTGGGAGATAAAGTGCAGCAAATAAAAAATAGAAATACTCTCTCACCTGTCACTGGTGCAAAGAGACACCCACTGGTGACAGCAGGCTCTAACCCCACTGTGAACTCCCTCACCTGTCACTGGTGCACAGAGACACCCACTGGTGACAGCAGGCTGTGACCCTACTGTGAACTCCCTCACCTGTCACTGGTGCACAGAGGCACCCACTGGTGACAGCAGGCTGTGATACCCACTGTGAGCTCTCTCACCCATCGCTGGTGCACATCCACATCCACTGGTGACAGCAGGCTGTGATCCCCACTGTGAGCTCCCCTCACCCATCACTGGTACACAGCAACACCCACTGGTAAAAGGGGAAAAAAATTAAAAATAAAATTAATAGTAAGAAATAAAACAAAGCAGGCTCTGTGAGACTTACCGTGTAAATAAAGGGTTACTATAAAACAAACCAGACACAATATAAAGAATATGAACTGGCGTTACCGGAGACACAGGCTCCAGAGGGGCGCGGCGCACTTCCCTGACCACCCCGTCTTCTGTCTGCCATGCCAGGCTACTTCAGCATTCTCCGCTGTTCATTTATTGAGAGTGACAGCCTCAACAAGATAGAGATCGAAGATGTTATTTAAGACCAGACAATGTTATCTGTTTGGTTGGTTTGATTCATAGAATGTCGATCTAATAACACCAAAGCTAATAACGTCGCACTCCCCAAGATGATATGTGATCTTATCAGGGAGAACTGGCTGGAGAACCAATTTTACATTCCTCTACCCTCGGAATTCCCATTACGGAAGGAGGACTGCTTGGGGCCTCGTTGCCTCGGTGTGTCGAGTAGGGCTGGAAGAACCAAAGAAGGTTCTGAGGTTCAGATAAGCCAGGACAGGTTCAGGCTCTAAGAGTTATATGAACCTTTTCAGAACTTTCTGCAAGGAAAGAGAATCAATCCCCCGAGAAACAAAACTACAGCCACAGAGTAGAACTATTTAATTCATTTTCTTTTTTTTTACTTTTTGAACCAAGAAGGCACACAGAGTTGAAAAACAACTTACTTCCATATGTGTCCTGTGGTCAAAAACAAAAATCGGGGAAGAGGCGAGGAAATCCGTTTGGATTTATGAAATGGGTCGAAAAATACAAAGATGATTCGGGTAAAGCACATCCCATGCATCCTGCTGGCTGTGGAGCAACGTCTTGGCCCATTTACATCCCAACTCTGCTCAGAAATTCTCTCCCACTCCTGCTGCGACTGTGCCTATTCCCTATCTGCAATGCGGTCACAAGTCACCTACCACTTTCCCTTTGACCTGGGGTCTGCTCCTACTGCTTCACCCTGTAGAAATTTGTAACCAGACTGTAGTTTATTGATCACTGTCTTTTGATACTGTAACTATTGTTGTTTATTACTCGCTGTCTGACTCAGGCTGGATCTCTCCACCCTTGAATTTTGTTACTTGTCCTCTTTTCAACATTGTAATATTGCTCTGCTCTTGTCTTTCTTGTACCCTGTTATGTTATTTCATTTTTGACGTGAAGCAAAGGAGTCCTTGACTCAACGGTTATAATTCCGATTCTTTAAATAAATAAAACTAAATAAATAATTTTTAAGTGATGGGGGGTGTATTATGGTGGGAAAACCGCCCACTTCGGATGGGTTGAAGCACGAGGTGAAGCTGAGTACTTCCACTGCCCAAGAAGGGCCATTAGCCGACCATAACACACCCCCAGGAATGCCTTATTGTGATTATGAAATGGGTCCTGTTTAATAAATTGGATGTGATTTTTCAAACATATTTTTGTTGAGCTACTTTCAGCCGGGCTGTGGTGCTGGGATAACAGCCTGGCTGAAAGCACCTCTTGGCCAATCAGGAGCTAGCATTCTTTCTACCAGTTTCATAATGATGATCACGGTATACTTGTGCTGTAAATAACTCCCTAGCATTCAAAGATGGTGCAGCATTGAGAGATGGCTTTAGACTCTCTTGGTCCCGAGCTGTGATACAGCTCTGTAGTGTATATGGGGGAGGGCAGTAGGCTTTACAACCATGCCCACTCCTAATTTCTTGATGCATATGGATGTGTGTGTTTGGTGGTGGTGGTGGTGGGGGCTTGTAACCATGCTTCTGCTGTTCAGTGCTCCCTATACTAAGCAGTGCTGGGGGAGGTCAGTTGCAACCATGCTGCAGTAGTGAAATCGCGAACGGAAACACAGAAATCATACAGATCCCTACAGCCACGGAATTACCTCTGTAGGACATATAAGTACAAGTCAAAACAGAAAACATATGCTTCCAGCAGGCAGAAGAACTATTTGAGGGAAAATGTGCGGAAAGTTTCTATCTTTTATGTTTAAACAAGTTTTTATTTTTTTTTACTAATGTCAAAAAAAAGTTACTCATTTTGTAAGCAGAATAACCCATTTCAGAGCAGGGGTTTATGGAAAAGTAATGCACTTCCCACATGGTTGAAGGCACTTGGTCTGCGGCCGCAAGCCTCAAAACACACCTGGGGCGTGCATTAATTATCCTCAAACCCATGACCAGTCATGGGTTATTCCTTATGCAGTATATGGACTATAGACTGGGAATTGAATTTGGATTTATACAGCGATTTTCATTCACACTGTATTTTAAAGTGCTTTGCACAGTAATGAGTTAGATACTGGTAGGGCAGAGACTGTAGAATAGAAGAGAATAGAATCTGGATTTATGTACTACCTTTTATGCCCACTGTATCCCAAAGTGCTTTAAAGGTAATGATGAGTTAAATACTGGTAGTGCAGGGACTGTAGCATATAATAGGATTTTGATTTTTATAACACCTTTCATACTCTCTATATATCAAAGTGTTTTGCAAAGCACTGGGATACATACTGGTACTGCAGGGACTGTAAAATAGGATCAAATTTATAAAATAACATATTTGATACATACTCTATTCCACAGTGCTTTACAAAGCAATGCGTTAGATACTGGTAGTGCAGGGGGCTATAGAATGGAATAGACTTTGGATTTATATAGCACTATTTATACACATTATATCCAAAAAGGCTTTACAAAGCAGTGAGTTAGATACCGGTAGTGCAGGGACTGTAGACTAGAATAGAATTTGGATTTATATAGTGCCTTTCATACACACTGTATCCCAAAGTGCTTTACAAGGTAATGGGTTAGATACTGGTAGTGCATGTACTGTAGGGGGTTGCAGAGATTTCTTCACGATGTTGACCTGGGTGGCCTGACACTGCACCTCTAGGTAGAAGCTGTTTTATAATACGCATAATTTTAAGCAATAATACCTGCTTGTCCTTCATTTTTTATAATGCTTTTTTTCCTCCAGTGGTTGTAAAGTGGCTCTCAGCTCTGTCCTTGATGCATCCAACCAACCCCCATCTCCCCCAGAACTACCTGCCAGTATTCCTCCACTGGGGCAACAGGGATGGGCCATCCTCCTTCCCCTTGAAGCACAAATACAGACTGGCAGGGGGTCCAGATGATGGTGGGGGCTGGAGGCAAGCCGGCAGGGCTTCACAGGGCCTGCAGCACTACTTTTCTGTGCGCTCTGCACCCACCATCCCTGACGGCGGGCACAACCCCTGCAGGCCTTGACATGTCATTAACATCCCCCCGTGGAGAAGCAAGCTCCCTGACCCACCACAGGGGTCACCGATGAGGAGGAACCCTGCACCATCCCCTCCCTCAGTGGGGAGTGCTGCTTCCCAGCTGGCTTCCCAAGCTCGTTCCCAAACGCGGGTTGCCTTCCTGGGAGCCTGATGCATGACCCGACCTTTCGTTCTTTTTAAATGACTGTGGCTGTCGGGCATTGCGGGGGTTCAAGATATAGTCTCACAAAATATGAGTACCGGGGGGGGGGGTATGTTTTATTGAGCTGTCCTTTCTAATGCAGCAGTGAACTGGAGAGCTCTTAGTGAGATGTAATAAATTGTTTAACACAGCAGTGAAATTTAACTATAGGACCTGAGAGAGTTGGTTCCATTTACATTGATTTTTAAAATGTATTATTAAATTATTAATTGATGGCCTTGACTGACTCATAGCTCCAGATATCTGGACAGTAGTTATGTTATTTTTTAAGTGCACATCCCTTCAACAAGTTTCATTGCCAGCAGGGCATGTCTTATGCGGAGCGCCTCAAGGCACTGAACATGTACTCGCTGGAGACCAGAAGGGAGATGGGCGATATGACGGAGACCATCAAAGTCCTAAAAAGGAATTTAACGGGTGAACTGTGGGGAACTATTTAACTTGAACGCCAGCTCTCGGTCACATGGTCACGAGTGGAAGCTAACAGGAGGGTGGGTCAGGAGGGGGCGTGAGGAAATACTATTTCACAGAAAGGGTGGTGGAGCCGTGGAACAGGCTGCCAGCTGGGGTGCTGGGTGCAAAAAGCATTAGCGGTTTTAAGCACGGCTGGGACAGAATGAAGGGTATAGTGTTGCTCAGGGCATCAGCATGGGGGAAGGAAATGGAGAGGGTGGTGGGGAGGGCCAGGACTCTGGAGGAACAGTAGGTCCCAGTGCTAAATAGGGAATTCAGGCAGGCTAGATGGAACGTTGGTCTTTTTCTGCCATCGTCGCCTGTGTTTCTAGGTTGTATCAGTATGGAGAGTTACTCACCCGACCTTACTTTTGTTATTAGATGTACTTGCAGACTGTATACTTTAGAAGACGTGTCACATTTTGTCATGTATTTGATTAAAAAATTATACATAAAAAGTAATAAAAAAAAAAAAAAACACAATTTGAATTTATATAGTGGCTTTCGTACACAAAGTATACCAAAGGGCTTCACTATAAAATGGGTTAAATACTGGTAGCGCAGGGACTGTAGAATAGAGCAGAATTTGGGTTTATATAGTGCCTTTACTACACAATGTATCCTAAACTGCTTTACAAAGCAATGAGTTAGATACTGGTAGGGCAGGGACTGTAGAACAGAAGAGAATTTTGATTTGTGTAGCACCTTTCATACACACAGTAACCCAAAGTGCTTTATGTAGCAATGAGTTAGATACTGGTAGTGCTGGCACTATAGAACAGAATTAGGATTTATATAGCACCTTTCCTACATAGTGTATCCTAAAGTGCCTTACAAAGCTACGAGTTAAATACTGGTAAAGCAGAGACTGTAGAATAGAGTAGTATTTGCATATAATAACTGGTGACCCCTGGTATCAGCCTGTTTTTGAGACTTGTAAAAAGTCATATCAACCTGCGAGTTGATATGACTTTTACTGTCTCATGCCAGGTTGTGTGTACCATGCTAAGGTACTTACCGACTCAGAAAATTGAACTGTTCAATTTTTTTTTTAACTTTAAACAATGAAGAAGCCATTGAACCTTCACCTTGTTGTCATAACAACCAGCATGCCATGGAGCCCATACAGAGGTCAAATCCGCAATGCAGGAAGCACATAATGCTAAAACTCGGAGCTGTGTTTACTTCGCACCAGTTATTATAAAAAATAACACACATATAGGTGTGTGTGATCTGCAGTTTTTTTTTACACACCCTCGGCGTGTAACAATATATAAATCTCTCAAGCTTCACTCTCGAGATTTATATATTATCACACACCTTGGGTGTGTAAAATAACTGCATATCACACACCTACGCATGCAATATTCTCTATTTATATAGTGCTGTTACAAGTACTATGTCCTAAAGCACTATCCAAGGCAACAAGTTAGATACTGGTAGTGCCGGGACTGTAGAGCAGAATAGAATTTGCATTTATATAGCATCTTTCCCACACATTGTATTTTAAAGTGCTTTACAATGCAGTGAGTTAGATAATGGCAGTGTAGGCACTGTAGTTCAACAATAGAATTTGGATTTATATAATGCCTCACATATAAACAGTATCCCAAAATGTTTGACAGGCCAGAGGAGAGAGAGGAGAAAGAAAGTAGCTACCATTTTACATGCACAGAAAAAACAGACAGCAGATAGATTTTGTGAGAGTGCGAGATAGAGAGATGGAGAGACACACAGCGGGAGAGAGACAGACAGTGAAAGGGGGGGGAGAGAGAGAGAGGGCAGGAGTAAGAGAGGAGGAGAGAGTGAGAAAGAGAGGGGTAGAGGGAGAGAGAGAGACAAAAAGAGAGAGTGAGATGGAGGAGTGTAGAAAGAGAGAGAGAGATGGGGGAAGGGAAACAAGAGAATGAGGGAGATAGAGAGAGAGAGAGAGAGAGAGAGAGAGAATACATGTGTGTGAGAGAGAGATGATACTGAAAGTTTAAGACACTTGCTTAGGGTCCCAAAGTGAGCAGGTGGTGTTGGGATTTGAACCAGTTGTCTCCTGGTTTACAGCTTTGGTCTCTGACCACTGGGCCGGACTATGACCCCAGAGAGATCCTACCAGAGGGTACCCAGCCCCGCCCCCCCACGGATACCATGCCATGACAAACAAAATAAAGCACTGTTCCCAACTCTGCAGCTGCACCCATCACTAAAGAAGGGCGAGAGGCGACACCAGCTCCAGTGCCGCGTAGCTCATAAAGAACAGCGAAGGGCTCGGTGTGCATAAACATTGCAAATCCAATCTGAACTTACGTGTAATTCAACGCTATGAGCTGTCAGCTCCCGTTATGTTCAAGTGTTAGCATCAATTTTTTATTTATCCCTTTTCTTATATGGTTTCACTGCTCTCTGTAGAATTACCCTAACACTGGAGGAGGGGAAGGGGTGGGGTGAGGAAATAATGAAGACCTTTTGCACAAATAGTGCTGCAGGGAAATACTCACTTGCTTCACAAACGATTTAGAGCTCTCCCTTCACAAAAGATTTATACATTAGATGCAGATTTCAAATGAGAGACTGTGCAGTTTAATGGTAAGAAAACAGGCTTGGGAACCTGGAAACCCAGGTTCAGATCCCACCAGATCCCCCCTTCCTTGCTGTGTGACCCCGAGCAAGTCACTTGACCTCTCAGTGCTTTATTATGTCCAACTGAAAAATGGGTAGATGCAGGACCCTATTGAAAATGAGATACGGCATCTCAGCTGGGCTATCCTGGGTAAATGTAGTGCACTGTAAATGGGCAAAAGCAGGACCCCGCTGAAAATGAGATATTCCATCCCAACTGGGCTGTCCTGGATAAATATGTTGTAAAAATGGGTAAATGCAGGACCCCACTGAAAATGAGATATTGCATCTCAGCTGTTCTGTCCTGGGAAAATACATTGCAAAAATGGGTAAATGCAGGACCCCACTGAAAATGAGATACTGCATCTCAGCTGGTCTGTCCTGGGTAAATACATTGTAAAAATGGGTACAAGCAGGACGCCCTGAAAACTAGATATTACATCTCAGTTGGGTTATTCTAGATAAAGACACTGTAAACGTGAGTAAAAGCAGGACCCCACTGAAAATGAAATATTGCATCTTGACAGGGTTATGCCAGGTAAATACTTTATAAAAATGGGTGAAAGCAGGACCCCACTGAAAACGAGATCTTACATCTCAGCTGGGCTATCCTAGGGAAATACTTTGTAAACAAACAATGGGTAACAAAATATCGAATTGAATATGTTCCATTTTTTAGATGATCTTGAGCTCCGTGGCGGCTGTCTGGATGCTGCAGGGGACAAAAACGATGGACCCTTCATGGTCTTTTTATTTTTTCCCTGTTTAGCATTTCTTAGGCACCTCTGTTTCAAACTGTAGTTAAAGAACTGGTACTGCCAAAAATAGCAGAGAGAGAAAATGTTATCAATTTTTAAAAGCAGCCATCTGTCACTCCGTTTTTACTTCTACCGTCATTTCTTATTTTTATTTTGATAGAAGTCAAGAAGTTCCACGGGTCCTGATTTGGAAGAGACTTCAGTTTTTCAGAACAGAAAATACTTTGGGTCCCTACATTTTGGAAGTCAGTATTCTAACAGGAACCGTATTCTGCATATTAAAGATCTGCAGAAGCTGTTGAGAAAACCTGGGACAGCACAATGTTTTAGAAATACTTTAGATTACATTCCATTTACCTTCTAGGGGAGATATGACAGAGACCTTCAAGTTTTCCTGAAAGGATTGAATGAGGGTGACTGGGGGGGGGGAGTATTCAGCAGGACTGGTGAATCAAGAGCACGGGGGCATGCGTGGAAGCTAGCAGGGAAAGAGTCAGGAGGGACGTGAGAAGGTTTTATTTTACAGAGAGTGGCTGAGCCTTGCAACAGCCTACCAGCTGAGCTGGTGGCTGCAAGAACCCTTAATGGTTTCAGACATGGCTGGGGCCGAGTAAAAGACTACATTGGGGAAAACAGTAATGCAGGGGCAAGGAGGGAGGTGAAGACAATGACCCTAACTGGACATTAAGTCCAGGGTTTTTATTTATTTTTGACCGGGTAAGTGCACTAGACAAATCCTGCCTATTTTCAGGCACGACCCGGGGGAAGGGGATACAGATGAATGCCAACTGACCTTGAACCAGATTAAACTGTTGGCGGTATTTTTAGTGAATGAGGGAAATTTGGCCAGGACACCAAGGAAATTCCCCTGCTCTTTTCGATAAATGCCATGGGATCTTTAACATCCACCTGAACTAACACCAATCCAGGCAGATGGGACCTCGGTTTGACGTCTCATCCGAAAGACGGCACCTCAGAAGTGCAGCACCCTTCTCATGCTGCACTATAGTGTCAGTACTGGGATATTAACCCAAATGTAGGATGTGGGAACTGAACGCACAGCCCTCTGATCTCCCGGCCTCAGAGGCAAGTGTGCAACCTACTGAGCCACTGACACTGTTAGGGTTAGGATAGGGTAGGGTAGAACGCCCGGGCTGACTGGATAGACCAATGGTCTTTTTCTGCCAACATTTTCTATGTTTCTAGGTTTCTCCTCCCTCTTTTTTATTATATAGGAAATTTGCACAAAAATAGGATTTTTTTGTTTCCATCCTTTGCTGTCCTCCTGTCATCCATGGAAGAGATATTATGAATTTAAACCTCACCAGCAAAGGTCTCACGGGAACTTAGGAACTTGGACAAAACTGCAGCTGTGAGGTGGCCAATTTTATTTTGATAAAGAGGCCACTTTACGAGCAAATTTTGGTCAATTTGCTAAAACAATGGCAACTTTGCTGGTCAAAACTTTACAAATTTGGTGAATGTGTTCTTCACAAATTTTGCAGAATTCATGACTACTTTCACAAAGTGAATTTCAGCCACTTTGCCCATCTCTAATTCCTGGTCCTGGTGGCACCTTCCCCAGCCTGTCACCAACCTCCTTGAGGACTTACAAAGGACCTTATGGGTGGGTGTCTGCAGGGGGAAGGGTGCCGGAGTTGGCAGATTGTTTTTTCCTCCTTAGTTTTCCTGCCCCAGGGCTTTGGCATGCAATGATGCGCAACATCAGCACACCTGTGTGCCAGTGAGCCCCAACAGCCCTGCCGCAGATCACAGCTCTTGTCAGGGCTACCAACCAGCCTCCTCCAGTGGCAGTTGGGTGTTGAGAAGCAGGATCCCCTGCCCTGAGAGAGGACAGCTGTCCCCTGGGATGCTACATCCTCCTCCTCCCTCCCTCCCTCTGCCGCCCCGATGACAGCTTTTGTTCCCAAACTTAGGTTTTGGTGTTGCGAGTGGCCACACTATTGCTGTGCCGATGGGCTGACTCAAAATCGACATCTCTATCCCTTAGAGCTGATTTGTCCCAGCAACCTCTTCCCTACTTTAAACTGTAATCCCACAATCCTCTGCTGTGATATCAGAGTGCCTGTGGCCATGGGAGTAACTGTGATGTCACAGGCAGAGTATTATGACATCGGGCATGGAATGCACTATAAGAGCCAATGAACTCCCAATGGACAAAGTCCCTGGGCTGGACCTTCAAAGCGTGGTGCAGGGTTTGTGTCCAGGATCCTGCACGTGGCAACAGGTTTGCAGCAGTCGTCCAAACCTCTTCATTGCAACTGCACCCGATTTTGCTATCTTGGGCGCCGTTGAGACAGTTTCCACGATTTACTGCAACCTATGCCAAATATTTGGTGCAAGCTCCATGAAAAAGGCCACTGGGATTGCTGCAAGTTAGACCACAAAAAGTTGGTCTTACTTGTGGCAACTGCTGCATGGGATAGAAAATCCCGATCGCCAGCCGGGAGAATACCGCGAGCCCCGTGCGCCATATGGACCACACACCAGGGGCCTGCGGCATTCTCAGAGTTTTGATGATCCGCCCCCCTATCTTTATGCGCATGACCTCAGTGATAAACAACAGGGGGAAGAAATACAGAGTTAATATGAAGTAAGCTGAACTGGGTCCAAATATATTTTACAGAGTTCCCCTGGAGGTGTCGGCTGCTCCTTAATACAAGGGCTGTGCAGCTGTTTGGGCTGGACATTGAGATCAGCCAGGTATTTCACCCACCCCAATCTGGCAGATGACAGTCAGGTTGTAGCTGGCTGGATACAGTTTTGGCATGATTTTTAAACAAAACAAAAATGAAAAAAGAAAGAAATACTCCCCTTCCTTCTCCTATCCTTCGTAAACAAATCCCCACCCAAGCCCCCATTTCCACTCTGACTGCTCAGAAGCAAAATACCCCCCCATGTATCCCTGAGGGTGTCATGTGATGCGCAGTCCTGTGCAATCAACACTTTTCCCAAGGACCAATGTGCATCCCCCGATCCCTAGAATACTGTAATTCATTTTATTTATTTGTTCACGGGGTAGGTGCGCTGGTCCCACTGATTGTTTTTAGGCACAACCCGAGCCGGACATGGTACACTACAGCAATACAGAAGGAATGCAGGACATATAAGTCAAGGTATTAAAGGGTGACAGTCAGCACCCATGGCTCCACACTCAAATGTCAGGTTGGTCCCAATGTGCACTTTGTGTGCAAAACATTTCTGTTTACTTACTGTTTACAGTAGTATAGTACATTGTATCAGACTAATTTTGCTTACTTCTACCCTGACATCGTCTGTAACTACAAATCCCAGAATCCCCTGTAGCTGACATCAGAGGAGGTCTGCAGCAGTGGGAGATTCAATAATCTGCAATGCATGTTAGAGCTTTTATATTCTCCGATCAGATGTTTTCCAGGACTGCTTTTCTCCAGGGGCTAAATACAATCCTCTGTGGCTGTACATAGCCCATGGAGGACAGCGGGACCAGCAAACAAAAGATCAGAGCTTATATAAACCCTAACATGCACTACAGGCTACTGAATCATCGCACTGCTGCCTACTCTTCAGATGTCAGCTGCAGGGGATTCTGAGATTTTAGGTAACAGATGATGTTAGCCTAGAAGTAACCAAATTGATGCAATCTACTATACTATTGTAAACTGTAAGTAAACCAAAATGTTTTTGCACGCAAAGCGCAAATTGGGACCAGCCCCACAAGTAAATGCTGAGCCCTTTTGTGCTGACTCAATCCCTTTAACATTATTATCAAATGCACATCTGTACAAGGCAATATGGCTACACAGTGAAGAACTGGAAGCAGCAGCTGGCCCGCCAGCACAGTGGTAGCGCTACCGCTTGTGACGCTTGATGACCTAGGGTTTGGTAACAAGCCTGGGAGTCAGAGGGACAGCCAGGGGAGAAGGCTGAGCCTCCAAGACCACCACCTTCTCCAGGGAGGAGGGTTGCAGCTCGGTGCCCAGCTGACCCCAGGGAGGCCTGAGGGATGAAGCATCCAGCCACGTTGCTGGGAACAGCATGGAGGACATCGATGATAATGGCTTCATGTCGGGCACACACCATGCTTGCAGGAAAATGGAAAATTGGCTCCAGGCACGGGTGAGACTGAGTGCCTGGTGCAGACCCCAGAGGCTTCTGCTTGTCTGTCAGCAGGACCAGCACGAACAAGTTCGGGGTGTATGGGTCCCACCTCGTCCCTGCCTGGGGGGAAGAACCACAGCTACATGGGGGCTCCAGCAGGGCTCGAGGTAGGTATAGGAAGCTGCGCAGACACCATAGGTGCCTCCCGAAGGTGCAGTGCTTGGGGAGTCCAGGGGGAAAAATACAAAAGTTCAAAAGGAACTGGAAGCAACAAAGCAGCAGAAATGGCAGATAATATGTACAGTAAATACAATTCAGATCATTGCAGATAATACATACAATAAAACTTCAGATTGCTGCAGATACTACATACAATAAATACAATTCAGATCGCTGCAGATAATTCATACAATAAATAAACTTCAGATCGCTGCAGATAATACTTACAATAAATACAATTCAGATCATTGCAGATAATACATACTATAAATAAACTTTAGATCGCTGCAGATAATACATACAATAAATAAACTTCAGATCGCTGCTGATAATACTTGCAATAAATACAATTCAGATCATTGCAGATAATACATACTATAAATAAACTTCAGATCACTGCAGATAATACATACAATAAATAAACTTCAGATCACTGCAGATAATACATACAATAAATACAATTCAGATAATTGCAGATAATACATACAATAATTGCAATTCAGATCACTGCAGATAATACATACAATAAATACAATTCAGATCGCTGCAGATAATACATACAATAAATAAACTTCTGATTGCTGCAGATAATACATACAATAAATAAACTTCAGATCGCTGCAGATAAGACATACAATAAATAAACTTCAGATCACTGCAGATAATACATACAGTAAATAAACTTCAGATCGCTGAAGATAATACTTATAATAAATAAACTTCGGATCACTGCAGATAATACATACAATAAATACAATTCAGATCATTGCAGATAATACATACAATAATTGCAATTCAGATCGCTGCAGATAATACATACAATAAATAAACTTCAGATCGCTACAGATAATACATACAATAAATACAATTCAGATCGCTGCAGATAATACATACAATAAATAAACTTCAGATTGCTGCAGATAATACATACAATAAATAAACTTCAGATCGGCGCAGATAAGACATACAATGAATACAATTCAGATCGCCGCAGATAATACATACAATAAATACAATTCAGATCACTGCAGATAATACATACAATAAATAAACTTCAGATCGCCGCAGATAATACATACAATAAATACAATTCCAGATCGCTGCAGATAATACATACAATAAATAAACTTCAGATCGCTGCAGATAATACATACAATAAATAAACTTCGGATCACTGCAGATAATACATACAATAAATACAATTCAGATTGCTGCAGATAATAAATACAATAAATACAATTTGGATTGCTGCAGATAATACATACAATAAATACAGTTCAGATCGCTGCAGATAATACATACAATAAATAAACTTCAGATCGCTGCAGATAATACATACAGTAAATAAACTTCAGATCGCTGCAGATAGTACATAAAATAAATACAATTCAGATCGCTGCAGATAATACATACAATAAATAAACTTCGGATCGCTGCAGATAATACATACAATAAATACAATTCAGATGGCTGCAGATAATACATACAATAAATAAACTTCGGATCGCTGCAGATAATACATACAATAAATAAACTTCAGATCGCTGCAGATAATACATACAATAAATACAATTCAGATTGCTGCACATAATATGTACAATAAATACAATTCAGATCGCTGCAAGACAGACGCAGTACTGTGCCAGATGGTGTTGTCAGAGGAAGCAGTCACAGGCAAAGTCATCTGGTACAGCAGCTCTGTAGAGTTTGGTGACAGAGAGAGCAGAGAGCTGGTGACACTCCTCACCATTGCCTGTAATTGAGCAGACTGGATTGGCAGCCACTTGAAATGGGTTATAACAGAACTTGGTTGTTACTGTTGCATAAGTTAAGGTCTTCTGACCATCCAATTTTGCAACATCTTTTCTTTAAAGGGGGGACAACCAGGAGGGCATTGAATAGACCAGTTCACTTGAATAAAATTCTACCTTGTAAACACCATAACAGATGGCTAGCAGTATAGCCTAGAGGTTAGAGGAATGAGGTGTGAATGAGCTTAATACATCCAGCAGACCAGACCTGAGTTTGATTCTCACAACCTCCACTTGCATACTGTGTGATTCTGAGCAAGTCACTTAACCGCCCAGTGCTCCCAGGTCGCTCCTGAAAACAGGCACTTGTGCCTAGTGGGCCTTACCCGGTTACCAAAAATAAAAATAAAAAGATTTGGAGACAGAACCCTCTCTACAAGGGCTGCTGTAGTCTGGAATTTGCTCTATCCAACAGTTCATGAGATTCCAGAATACTCTAACTTTTCTCAGGCTGTCAGGAAAATAGTGGTATACACATGTAACTGCTTCACTTAATTACCTGTTATTCCTGTGCCTTTGCTTTCTTGGGCTTGCTTTGTGTATGCTTGTATATTGTATTGTTGTGTATATTTTCATATTGTATTATTGTGTATATTTTCATATTGTAGTGTGTATATTTTCATATTGTATTGTGCATATTTTCATATTGTATTGTTGCGTATATTTTCATATTGTATTGTGTATATTTTCATATTGTATTGTTAATATTTTCATATTGTATTGTTGTGTATATTTTCATATTGTATTGTGTATATTTTCATATTGTATTGTTAATATTTTCATATTGTATTGTGTATATTCTCATATTGTATTATTGTGTATATTTTCATATTGTATTGTGTATATTTTCATATTGCATTGTTAATATTTTCATATTGTATTGTTCTGTATATTTTCATATTGTATTGTGTATATTTTCATATTGCATTAATATTTTCATATTGTATTGTTCTGTATATTTTCATATTGTATTGTGTATATTTTCATATTGTATTGTTAATATTTTCATATTGTATTGTTGTGTATATTTCATATTGTATTGTTGTGTATATTTTCATGTTGTATTATTGTGTATATTTCATACTGTATTGTTGTGTATATTTTCATATTGTATTATGTAACTTGAGGCTTGCATACAGCATTGTCTTGTAAACAGGACTCCTATGTGCTAATGACATGTTCCCTGTTTAAAAATAACATTTTTACTACTTACTTACTTCTCCCATTCTAAGGCGACGTTACTCTCCCACTCTGAAGATGCTGCTGTGCATGATGGCACATGGGGTAGTTTTGCCCTGTGTGTGTGTGTGTGTGTGTGTGTGGGGGGCGGGTTAGGGTATTCATTCTCGGAGGTGACCTTTATTAATCAGAATTTGATGGCACAGTGCCAATGAAAGCTACATGAGCTCATCTGTTTTGTGTGTACTAGGTTTGCCTGGACTCCAAATCACGAAATCGGATTTGCTGGATTCCAATCCTGTTTTTGGAATCTGGATTTTTGGAACTGCAGTCTCAAAATCCTACTTCCGAAATTAAAGGTTAAGACATGTTCTGGCATAGCAAATTAGAATTTAGGAATTAGGATTCCAAATCTGATTTATATTGCAAGGTCCCTTTTGGAAATGGAACTGGAATTAGAAATTCCTGATTCCTTATAAAATTCTGTTGGGTCAGAATGGTCCCATTCTGGGCATCCCTAACGTGTGCTCTTCTTTGCTGTTTTCTGGCTGTATGCGGTCTCGTGACCCCAAACGACAGCAGCACCTTCGGCAAGAGCAGTGTGTCCATTTTGCTGCTTTGCTCTTAATCTACAGGAAAACATGGAAAGGTTGGCCTGAAGTTTCAGGCAGAACATCATAGGAATTTGGGAGCACAGAACGGGTGTATTAATCTTATTCCATTTGTGACATTAATTGAACCATTTCTTTTTCCAATATATTCCATTTTTGGTTCTGGAGGTCACTGACGTTTCTTTCCCCCCCCTCTATTTTCCCCCTTTTGAAACTCAGATACTCCCCCCCTTTATGTATTTATTTTTTGCTTTATAAGCTTTTATTGAAAATTTATTTCATAAATACAGATTGATACAATTGAAATACCACATTAATGTCATTCTCGCTGGTTAAATCTTATTAATATAAATTTGCACCAATTGTCCTACCCTTTAAAATCTCATGGTGGGGCCATTCCCCGTGGTTTATGTGCCTGGGTTTTAATCTGGTAATTCCTTGCAATCTGCATTACAGTATATGGTTAGGTCTTAATGTGTATGGAAATCAGCCACCTCGAGAAGCACGCTGTCCATGTTCTAAGGTGTTGTGCACATTCTAAAAAATGTGGTCATGCACGTTCCATCATTAGCATACGCTGCGTTACCCTGTCTCACTGACTCCACTTTCCCTCACTGGGCAGCTCTCTACTCACTTGCATAATGTTAATGGGTGAAAAAAGATGTCAGCCAGTGTTTTTTGTAAAAGAAAAGTTCATCCTCAAGCAGGAAAACAAAGAACAGCTCAGAAAATGGTCTCGGACACCAAACTCCTGCCCTGCACAGGCTAGCACACTGTCTTTTGGCACCACAAGTAGGATTGTTCTTTTCCGTTAAAACATGGCCTTCTAAGCTCAATTGTTTTTTGAAAACATATACTGTAACAAAATATGGGCGACCATACACTACTCGGCGTGTGTGTTTTCATCTCGGAGTTGAGATAACAGTATGGATGTCTCAGGCTTCACTCTAGAGATCCATACGCTGTTATCTCAACCCCTCAATGGAAACACAGGCTCATTGTGCATGGTCACCCATACATTATTCCTTACATTGTAAAGTCTGCTGTCCTGTTTTGCCTGCACTGCATAATCAATCAATTCGCTTGATTTATTTTCATCTTGTTCTTCCTGTTTACACTGGATGTCGATCCCTTGCATGTTCCTTTATGTAACTAATGACAGGTCACCACCTGAAAAAGGGACTTTTATTCTGGTGGACCTGCTTGGTTACCAAATATAGAATAATACATGTGGTTTTGTGATTAATGAGAATTTTACACACACCTGAGGTGCTGGATGCTACATAAACCCCAAGAGCGAAGCTCGAGAGTTTTTTAAGCATCCAACACTGAGACTGTGTCTAAAATTTGAGTTTTACACACAACCCCACATTTTATTTTATATAATTGCTGGGTACCATTTTTTTCCACAGCAATTATATAAAATAAAAGATGTCCCTGTGCGGCCATGGTCTGGTCGGGTTTCAAAGTGCCTGCTGTAAGAAACGTTATCCTTTTTTGGTTTTCATTTTTTTAAAAGCAGCCCAGTTTAAAACATGTTAGCCCAGTGATTTTTTTTGAAAGAACTTACCACCGAGTCTGAGAGGTGGTGAAGTCTATGGCAGTAAGGAGTGGTGGCTGATGCTGAAGAAGGGGAGAGCTACTGCTGTCACATGCGCAGAGCAAGGGAAACCCGACGTGTGTTCACCATTACAACCCACTGGATATAATGACGAATTACAACTGGGGTTCCCTTAGGGAAAAAAATGAAACCTAGTTATTATAAACCAGTAAACTAATAAATAAAATAATGCAATAAATGAGTAAATTAAATAAAATTAAGTGAATAAATAATAAATGAATGAATAAATACATCCCTAAAATAAACCTTGAGACAGTAATGGGGGTGGGGTCACTCTAGACTCTGATTACTCCTTTTGATTAGCCGTTCACTGGGAGAAACAGTAAACAGGGAGCATTCCGAGATGGCCGGTACTCTCAGTAAAAAAATTCAAAGTCCACGAAGCTGGACACAACCAAAAGGATGGCTTCATTTGTTACTCTGAGCTTCCTCATAAAGTGCATTTCAATAGCAGAGCAGCAAAGAACACTGACCCAGGGGCTAACCACTCAACGTTTCACGCTGGAGCGTGCGCTTTGTCGAGAGCTGACTCTCAGTGTTACTCACTGCTCTGCTATTGAAATGCACTTTATGAGGAAGCATGAATAAATGTCTGCACTCCTCAATGTCTGCTGTCGATGTGTGACTTGTAAGCCTGGTAAGGCCATCCTTTTGGTTGTGCCCAGTTGTTCGTTTTGTGGACTCATCAGGAGCACCCTAAAATAAGATTAAACTGATTGTTACCTAACCAGTGAAAACCAGGTTACAGCTTGCATTTCTCATGTGAGACTGACAAGAAAGGGTGCCAGTCTGTGCCCAGTGCGACTGGTGATTTTTGCGATGTGGCCACTTGTCTACTGGGAATTGGACTGAGAACCAGGGTGGCTCATTTGGAGAGGCAATATAGCTGAGTGGTTAGAGAGCACAGTAGAGCTGTAAACCTGGAGACCCTGTCAGCCTTGGTTTCAAATCTGATGACCTCCACTCGCATACTGTGTGACCTTCATTATGTCACATAACCTCCCAGTGCTTAATTTTCTTCTGGGTCACACCAGGGAACAAGTTTTAGTTCAGCATGCTTTTCCCAGCTACAGATTCAAAAATAAATAGAAAAACTCATTTCTAATATGCCACATGTTACATAAGGGGGAGTATCTCTGCTGGCTGCCCAGGTGTAAGCAAAAGAACCCCTCCCCGTGGGCACTTTTCTAAAGAGATGTGGCATTATCCCCTGGTGTCCTTTTCAACATTCCCTCTCTTGTTCATAAAGGCTCTAATGCAATACGGCTGTGTGTGTGGTATCAGCACGCTTGTAAAATGGCAAGAAAAAAATCTAGAAATTTAATTGGCCGAGAGATGTCACCTGACCGTCCATTAAATGTCAATAAATGCACAGTCAGGTGCCGAATCTAATTTTCCATCACCAGAAAACCTACTTAGAGACATTTTATAAGTGTAATAATAATAAGGCCCTTCAGGGTGCATATCATAGCATTTTAATGCACTTATCAGAGGCATGAGGACACTCGGTCTTTGGCCTCATGTTTTACTACACCCCTGGGGCATGCATTAAAATTCTGTAATGCACACCCTGTTGTGGCTTATTACTCACGTCATATGGTCCCTACACTACAAGCATCTAATGCATTGCTTTGTAGAGCACTTTGGTATAGAGTATGCAGGAAAGGCACTAAAATGCTGGCGTGGTGACCCATCGGTAGTGCTGCCCCCTCCCATGACAGCAACCCAAGTTTGGGAGCGAGTTCAAGTCACCGTGGTTCATTGGGGGGTGGGGGGAGTATTAAGCGTTTAGAGGGCTGCTCGCCTCTCCTGGGGAAGGAGGATTGTGCCTCCCGCAGTGTACCTGGTAGCCAGCAGACAGCTGGAAGGCCCAGAAAGGGCAGGGAAACATTGGAAGAATACATTGCATCAATGCACACCGATGTCCGCCAAGGGGAGAAAATGGCAAAAATCACCTCCCGGCTGCAGGACAACAGCAGCTCCCCTGCAGGCTTGGCACCAATGACTAGGCACCCACACCAGATCCTGCCTTGGGGGGAGGAGGTAGCCCCCCTGACCCCATTACAAAGGGTAAGTCACTGGAGGAACATTGAATAAGTCCTGGAGAAGGTGGATAGCAGAGCTGGATAGGGCCACCATAAGGAGGGCTGAACGGGAAAAGGGAAGAAACATGTAATGGAAAAAAAGGCAGTATATAAATCCTAATTCTGTTCTACAGTCTCTGCACTACCAGTATCAAACTCATTGCTTTGTAAAGCACATTGGGATACAGTGTTTATAAAAGGAGCTATATAAATCTAGATTCTATTCTACAGTCCCTGCATTGCCAATATCTAACCAATTGCTTTATAAAGCATTTTGGGATACAGTGTGTATAAAAGAGGCTGTGTAATCCAGAGTCTATTCTACAGTCCCTGCATTACCAGTATCTAACTCATTGCCTTGTAAAGCACTCTGGGATACAGTGTGTATGAAAGGTGCTATATAAATCCAATTTCTATTCTATTGTACAGTCCCTGCACTACCAGTATCTAACTCATTGCCTTGTAAAGCACTCTGGGATACAGTGTGTATGAATGGTGCTATATAAATCCAAATTCTGTTCTATTGTACAGTCCCTGCACTGCCAGTATCTACCTCATTGCACTGTAAAGTATTTCAGGATACAGTATTTATTTTTATTTTTTTTATTTATTATCACAATTGGAATTACAGCCCTTTGAGTCATAGACTCCTTTGCAAAGGCTTCATGTCATGGTACAGAGGTCACAAAACATTGTGAACATTGCAGTACAGTGTGAACATATATGAGCACAAAACGCTAGGGTCAGGTAGCCCAGCGTCAACATATTCAATAATAGATCCCTCAGCAGTGCTCCACGTCTTGGTATAGCGGTTACAGAACATTGTGTGCATACGATATAGTGTGGACATAAATGAGAGCACAAGCTCTGGGGTCACGTAACCCAGTGACAGTGGAAACATAATTCAGCGATACAGAATACAGAGTAATGAGTACATAACACAGTTCAGAGATGATAAGGAAGGTCAGCAAAGCTGTGTAGCTCAGAGAGGTACCCAGTACTGGGGACCGGGACTAGCGGGAGACTGGATGAAAGGTCCACGTGGGGAGAGGGCATGGGGGGAGGGTTAAGAGCAGTTACAGGCAGCAGAATCAAGGAGCAGATTCTTTAGGTCAGTGTTAAAGAGGCCGAGCTTGGGTTCAAAAGAGATAGAGGCCGGGAGGCCGGGAGGCCATGGAGCCAGAGGGGAGCACGATAAAGGAAGGACCTTTGACCCAGAGAGGCTCTGCAGCAGGGAACTAAGACAGATGCTTTGGCAGAGCTTCTGGAGACCCTAAGGGAAGGGGCTGGTTGCATAAGGGGTGGGGGGGGTGAAGTCCGGGAGGGGCTTGCCTGAGGTAAATTTTCTTGGCAAGCAGGCAAGTATGGTACTTAAGTCTCCCCTCGAAGTTTAGCCACTGCGTGATTTTGTACAGTTCGCAAGTGTGGGTCAGTCTATCACAACCTGTGACCAGCCGACAGGCTTTGTTGAGGGCCTTTTTAATCTGGTGTAAAGCAGTAGTGTCAGCAGTACCATATGTCACTATCCCGTATTCCACCAGGGTGAGTACCAAGGAGGAAACAGCAAGGCAGATAGCCTCGGGGGGAAGGCAATGCTTATGGCGACAGAGGTGACCAAGTCTGATGTTGACAGAAGCAAATAGGAGCTGGATGTGAGTGTGGTAGGTGAGAGAGGTATCGAGGGTGATACCTAGGTATTTGAAGGTTGTGACCTGTTCTAAGGGGGTTCCTAGGGAATTAATGGTGTTCAGCAGGAAATCATGGTGTGGGCTCTGTCAGTGGGAAAAGACCATGGTCTTGGTTTTCTTGTAGTTCAAGATTAGCCGATGGGCTGTGAACCAAGTTTTACTTCTGTAAAGATGCCTTGAAGGGCAAGTTGGAGGGTATTATGGTGTGGGTGGCTTCAGAAAACAACAGCGTCGTCTGCGTAGAGCAAGAGTTTACCGCCGCAGGATTTAGCGAGTGAATTTAGGAAAAGGGCAAAGAGGAGGGGTCCAAGTATTGAGCCTTGAGGTACCCCCAAGAGGACAGGGCAACTGGAGGAGATAGTGGTGTTACTTTTAACCTGCTGCGTTCTGCCAGAGAGGTAGTCTTTAAACCAGGATGTGGTTTCATGTGAGAGGCCCAAGGAGGACAGGGAGTTGAGGAGCAAGGTGTGATTGACGTTGTCGAACGCCTTAGTTAGGTCGATGTAGATTGACCCAATTAAGTGTCCCTGTTCTAGGGCATTGTGAATAAAGGAGCTGTACAGAAGGAGGGCTGTGGAGATGCTGTGGCCACTCTGAAAGACGAGCTGCTCAGGACACAGCAGGTTGTGCCTTGACAAGTAGTCCGTGAGCTGATCCAATACTATTTTTTCGAGTGCCTTAGAGATAGGGGGCACTATAGAGATGGGTCAGTAATTATTGGGGGAGGAGCGGTCCCCACTTTTAAGGGTAAGGGTAATTATGGCACATTTCCAGGGTGCCGGGAATTGGGCAAGGCAGAGGGACATATTTAATATTTTGGTGAGCATGGGGAGGACTTCATCTAGGGTTAGGCGGAGGAGTTTGAGGTCCTGGGAATCACAGCTGAACCGGGACTTGGCCAGGACCTTGGAGAGATAGCTTCTGGCCTCCCGAGAGGAGATGGTCCAAAGATGAAAAAGGGGGATGTTGGTCGGGGCAGTGGGGTCTGGTGGACAACCTTGGGGGGGTTGAAGAAGTTTGGTGGAAGGACATGGCTGAGGTCAGAGAAAGTGACATTTAGGGTGTTGGAGATGGCTAGAGGGTCTTGAATGATGGAGCCCTCAATCATGAGTTGTGCAGGGATGGGGGAAACTACTTTACCACTAAGTTCTTTGATATTGCTCCAATATTTTTGCCCTGATCATCAGATGGAGGTGAGGGCTTGCTGCTAGTAAGTAGCCCTGGCTTGGCGGATGGCCCAGGTGCATTTGTTCCTGGCTTCTCTGTAATGTTGCTTGTCTAGGGGGAGTTTCGAGTTCAGGGCTTTATATCAGAGATTGTCCCTGAGGGGCATTTGGTCGAGCAGCGACTGGGAGATCCAAGGGGTGTCTCTGATTTTTGTGAGTTGCTTGGAGAAAGGGGCAAAGATGTCGCAGGCAGAGTTAAAGGTGGAGATGAAATAAAAGAGGGAGGTGTCAACAGACTGGGTGGCGTAAATGGGGAACCAATCACAGGACCTGAGATAGGTTTGAGGATGGGAAGGGACCCTTTTTTCAAGCACCTTTGGATGGAGATTTTAGGAGGGGCAATTAGGAGTTTATTCGACCATCAGCAGCTTACGGAGGAGTGGCCACTTAAAGCATCAGGGAGTACCCTGACCTGGAGGAGATTTTTGGGGCAGTTGGTGAGAATGAGGTCAAGTAGTGTAGAAGTGTCTGTTTTGACGTTGACTCTGGTGGGGGACTGGACAATCTGGGTAAGATCCACAGCCCGAATAGAGTCCTTATAGGAGGTGGAAGAGAGGGATAGTCAGTTGACATTGAAGTCACCTAGGGCTATCACTTCACTATTGGAAAGAAGTTGGGAGATGCAGGACATGACAGCTTCAAAGGCAAGTTTTTGGTTGGTGGGGGGATGTAGACTACCATGGTATATAGGGTTTTCCCAGGGTTGCCAAGGAGCAGCTTGACTGTGAGGGGGTGGGCACTGTGAGTGGGGGTAGGAGTGAGACAGGGAGGGCTTGTAAGGAGTCTTTTATGTAGAAAGCACAACCACCTCCCCTCTTACCTTGTCTATCAGCCCAGAAAATGGTGAAGCCATTTAGGGCCACAGATGAGTCAGGGGTGTTTGTGGAAAGCCAGCTTTCAGTTAAGGCCAGGAGGTCTGGTGAGTGTTGAGCAATCCACCCTTAAAAGTAGGTACATTTTTTCAGTAAGTTGCGGATATTGAGGGTGGCGATTAGGAGATTGCCTGGCTTGGCAGCCTGGTCTATGCCCGTGGCTGGAGACCCAGCATTGGGGTGTACATTACCCGATAGCAGAAGGAGGAAGAGGGTGTGGCGAAGTAGGGCAGCCTTGTAGATTTTGATTTTCGTGGGGTATGGGTAGGAGGGGAGGAGATTTGGTAGGTGACACCGAGGTGGGGAGGGTGTGTACAAGATGGGCTAAGAGGGCTGTGAGGGTAGGGTGGTGGGGGCAGGGGGAGGAACTCCTGTCTAAGGGTTGCATGTGGGCTTGAGGGGAGGGCAGGAATGAGGTGCCACCTAATGCAAGAAAGGGAGGGTGGACTAGCGGGTCAGTAGGTAAACTGGGTTGTGAGACGCTGGGAAGTGAGAGGAGGGGGGTCAGAAAACCTGAGATTAGCAAGTATCCCCAGAGGAGGGCCATGGGTAAGGGTAGGAGGAGGAGCTTGCCGGTATATGTAGCTCAGAGAGGGAGAAGAAGGATGGCTGGCCCTATAGCGCAGAGGTAAGGTTGCTGATTCCAGACAGAAAGGTGCAGGGTTCAAAATCGGGCAGGGGAAGGAGAGGAATGCTATGCAATGCAAAGGAGATGGGTGGGAAAGGGGCGGAGGAGAGAGGAGAGAAAGGAAGATGGGGGAGTGTAGCAGGGGACAAATTGGGGAGATCAGAGGCACAGGACTGACCCCTAGTTGTCAGGTAAGATAATCTGCTGATGGGAATTTAGACACTTTGTAAAATCATGTGACCTACTGACGTCAATAAAAGGAGGGCCAGCCTTGGGTGGGGTGACTGGCACAGGTGGGGTGTTGGCAGGAAGTGTCGATGAGTAAATACTCCTGCAATTGTGCTGTGAGAGACAGCACCTGTACCTTTGCAGGCTGCTCCCATTGTCTGCTCCTGCGTTCTGGTCAGCATCTGAGGCTTGTGGGCAGGCAGGGGGCTCAAGGGGAGGCAGGAATGAGGTGCCACCTAATGCAAGAAAGGGAGGGTTCCTCTGTGGAGCCCAAAAAGGGAAGAGACAAGAAGGGATAATGTTACAGGGCAGTGGCAGGAAGAGGGAACAAAGGAGGTATGCCTGCTGCTACTGCGCATGCACGACAGTCGGGGAAGCCAGCAACGATCCACAGCCAGAGACCAAAGGAATAAAGTACAGCTTTGCAAAGAAAAACACAGACATCCAGGAATAAACGCAGGTACAAACTGCCCCAAGTAGTAGACTTTGGTTAGTAATTCCTGAACAAATAGCTACGCTAGCTGTGGCGCAACAGACAAACAGCCCCAGTCACGATAATCCACAATATAATCACATGCTAGAAATCCTTAAAGTAACACTGTAAAAACGTCTGGGAGGCATCCAAAGCTGAGCGTTACACAGACTATCTGTGCAAGTCGGCTAAATTAAAGTCCCAGGTAAACACTCCTGCAATTGTGCTATGAGTGGCAGCACCTTTACCTTTGCAGGCTGCTCCCACTGTCTGCTCCTGCAGTTTGTGTTCCGGTCAGTGGCCGAGGCTTGTGACGGCAGGGGGTTCCTGTGTGGAGCCTTTTCAGGCTGCTCCCACTGTCTGCTCCTGCAGTTTGTGTTCCGGTCAGTGGCCGAGGCTTGTGAGGGCAGGGGGTTCCTGTGTGGAGCCTTTGCAGGCTGCTCCCACTGTCCTGGCTCCTGCGGTTTGTGTTCCGGTCAGTGGCCGAGGCTTGTGAGGGCAGGGGGCTCCTGTGTGAGCCTTGCAGGCTGCTCCCACTGTCTGCTCCTGTGGTTTGTGTTCCGGTCGGCGGCCAAAGCTTGTGAGGGCAGGAGGTTCCTGTGTGGAGCCTTTGCAGGCTGCTCCCACTGTCCGCTCCTGCGGTTTGTGTTCCGGTCGGCGGCCAAGGCTTGTGAGGGCAGGGGGTTCCTGTGTGGAGCCTTTGCAGGCTGCTCCCACTGTCCGCTCCTGCGGTTTGTGTTCCGGTCGGCAGCCGAGGCTTGTGAGGGCAGGGAGTTCCTGTGTGGCGCCTTTGCAGGCTGCTCCCACTGTCCGCTCCTGCGGTTTGCGTTCCGGTCGGCGGCCGAGGCTTGTGAGGGCAGGGGGTTCCTGTGTGGATCCTTTGCAAGCTGCTCCCACTGTCTGCTCCTGCAGTTTGTGTTCCGGCGGCCGCCAAAGCTTGTGAGGGCAGGAGGTTCCTGTGTGGAGCCTATGCAGGCTGCTCCCACTGTCTGCTCCTGCAGTTTGCATTCTGGTCAGTGTACAAGGCTTATGAGTCACTTAGCTTCCTATATATATGGTGCATATAAATCCAAATTCTATTTTATCCAACAGTACTTTCACTAGACTTAGGTAAGTCACTGCTCTGAAAAGCGCTTTGATATACAGTGTGTATGAAAGGCATTATATAAATCCAAACCCTGTTCTACAGTCCCTGCACTACCAGTTTGTAAGTCATTATTTTGTAAAGGGAAAGGGGACATTGCTTAACCAGGAAAGGCACACTAAGCTGAAGCTTGTTTCCAGGTGTGACCTGGGAGCACAAGGAAGTTAACTGACTTGCTCAGGGTCACACAGCAAGCAAGTGTGGGCTGTGGGATTCAAACCCAGGTCTCCAAGTTTGCAGCTCAGAGCCCTAAACCACTGCACTATACTGCCTCCTGTAAAGCACTTTGGGATACAGTGTGTATAAAATGCACTATTCTAGTCTAATCAACAGTCCCTACATTACCAATGTCTAGCTTATAGCCTTGTAATACATTTTAGGATACAGTATGTATTAAAGACACTTTATCAATCTAAATTATATTCCGTTCTGGTCTAGTTTTTAGGGAACACAGATTTATTTATTTTTTTCCTTTAAAGATGTAAATAAGCAAACTAAATAAATGAAATGCGGCCCTTCTGTTACAGGAGAAAGAGAAATGAGAGGACCGCTCTTCAGTGCTGTCTGATCCTTTGCCAGGGGCTGATGTTATAGGAAATGCAGGGGGCTGTAACGGCCCATCAGCCAGGATATTTCACCCGCTGTTAGTTAGAAGAGCTTTCCCCTGCCCATTACCCCCTGAAGGTGAGTCATCCTCATTTGCTTCCCACCCCCTCCGCACTCTCTGATCATGAGTGTCCAACAGAATCTGGAGGTCAGAAGGAAGGGTAAAATGAAAATTTGCTGACCAGTATCCTGTCCATCGTGACAACTGTCATGCCGGTTTTGAGAGAGTTTATTTATCTAGGACAGCTGAGCTGAAATGTAACATTTTTTGTTTAATTTTAGTTTTTGTTGGCCGGGAAAGGAGGATTATGCAACACTGACCATTTTCAGCCTTGTCCGGGGTGGGGGGGAGGTGCAAACCAAGATAAATTGAACTAAATTAAGCTCTTGCTGGTCCTTTCAGTGAACTGGGGGAATTTGACCAGGACACCAAGAAATTTTCATATGTGATGATTGATATACAGTAACTTGCATCAATAAAAAAGTCCCCATCTCTTCTCAAGAAAAGCCTTGGGATCTTTAATGTTCACCTAAACAACCACCAGAGTAGGCAGACTGGACTGTGGTTTAACATCTCATCCAAATGTTGGCACACCCCAACAGTACAGCATCTTCTTAGAACTGTACTTGGGTGCCATTGTTTATAGTATGAGCTGAAACCCAGTGTGGGATTAGAACTGATGACCTTCGCTGGTCCGTTGATACAGCAGTAGCGCTACCGCTCACGATGCTGGCAGTCCAGGTTCGGTAGTGGAGTCGGGGTCATCGGGGGCCATCCGGAGGAAGGAGGACTAAACATCCCATAAGACACTCTCCTCTTCCAGGGAGGGAGGGAAGGACGCCATCCCTGCTGCTGTACTGCCATCTGGGTGGCCAAAGGTAGTAGTGCAGATCAGGGGATGCCAAGGGGGGGGGTTGGGATGTCAGCCAGATCCAGGTATGCCGCCATGCATTAGCATGTGCATATGACCCCTTGATCTCCCTGTGTGCCGACATCTTTGGGCAAGGAGAAAAACCTCCGAAAAATGGCCTCTGCATGCCAGAATGACTTAACACCTAGCACTGTCCCAGATCTCCCCTACCTGTCCTGTGGCAAAGGCTTCCCGATGGCACATGTAAGTTCGGAGTGGGCCTACTTGTTCCCAATTGGTGGGTAAACCACGGCTCCATGGGGGAAGGCTGGCACACCAGAGAACAGGTGGGGGGGGGGGGATGACAGCTGACTGGATGCCTTGACGACTTCTGAAGGAGTGGACATGCAGGTGGCAGGGGGATAAAAACATGAAATAAAAGAAGAAAGAACCAATGATCTTCTGGCTCAGAGGCAGATGTGCGATCAGCTGAGCTTTGCTGACACGTAACATGGAAAGCAAAGACAGGGTCTTGAAAATAAAAGCACTGAACCAAAGGTTGCACAAAAAGCACTTTGTTTTTTAACAGTTATATAACCTTATTGCCATTGCTGTTTACTTGTGCTATCCAGATCTGTTTTGTATAAGATCGTGTACGTCATTGTATTGTTTGAAATCTCCAGGACCTCCTTGTGAATGAACTTGCTCAATGGAGTAATTCCTGCAATAAATTACTCTACCACTCCAGAGACTGTTACCATGTGTGTGGCTTTATGCAAAAGCATTTTCTGAAGGTAAACTAGACTATGACACCTAAGTCTAGCATTATTTTGTGATTTAAATCCCGACTGTTTGGTGACAGAAAAGCTAAAGTTAGCCAGCACACTCGTGCAGCGGCTCTGCTGGCGCACGTGAAGCAGGTGCCCTGGGTTTGTGCCCTGAGTTTAGGACATCAGAAGGGGAGTGGATCAAGCACTTCATAAAATGCTCTGCTTCTCAGGGGAGGGAGAGTGATGCCACTGTTCTACTGTCATCTTGGTGCTCACAGGTGGGGGTGCAGGCATTCTGTCTAGTCGGGACAGAGAACATGCTATGTAGGGATGCAAGCGTTGGCGTGCTAGTGCATGGAATCATGCTTCCGTCCTGGTGTAGAACTAGCTGAAGCATTGTACGCTGCAGGATGAGCTTCGAGCCCTTTCACCCCAATTGCTAACTGCCTACCAAAATGGCAAGACTTCCCCAGGTACTACGGACCCATTGGTCCCACAGCATGGGGCAAGCTCATGGGAATGGGATATGTGGCAGAGATACTGAGGTCAGAGGTTACCCTTAGGGGCAGATTGAGGCAGAGCTGGTGGTGACTGGATAATAAAGACAGTGAAAGAAAGAACAAACGTAATTTTAGAAAAGACCAAAGGCATTTTTTTTGTTATCACGCTTTTTGCTCCCATACCGTGCTTCTGCCTTTCATCAGGCCCTCATGCTGGCTAAATCCTAGCCCTGTCAGCCCCTCTCCCACTGTCAGAGCCAATGGGGATCCACATCGTGAGGGCCTGGTAGTACTGATGACCCCTAGCCCCGTCTGCCTCTCCCCAATGTCAGAGCCAGTGGAGATTCACATGATGTGGGGCCCAGGAGTACCAGCAACCTCCCAGCCCTGTCAGCCCCTCCCCCACTGTCCGACCACTGGAATCTACATGATCTGGGGCCCAGGAGTACCAGCGACCTCCCAGCCCCATCAGCCCCTTCCCCACTGTCGGACCACTGGAATCTACACGATCTGGGGTCCGGGAGTACTAGCGACCTCACAATCCTGTCAGCCCCTCCCCCACTGTCAGACCAGTGGAGGTCCACATGGAGTGGGAACACATAGCACTAGCAGCTTCCCAGCTCATCAGATGCTCCCCAATGTTGGACCAGTGGGGATCCACACAGAATGGGGCTTGTCAGTACCGGCGACCTCCCAGCCCTGTTAGCCCCTCTCCCCCACTGTCAGTCCAGTGGGGATCCACATGGAGTGGGGCCCAAGAGTACCAGCAACCTCACAGCCCTGTCATCCCCCCCATCAACTGTCGGACGAGTGGGGGATCCACATGGAGTGGGGTCTGAGAGTACCAGTGACCTCACAGTCCTGTCATCCCCTGCCAACACTGTTGGACCAGTGGGGATCCACACGGAGTGGGGTCTGAGAGTACCAGTGACCTCACAGTCCTGTCATCCCCTGCCAACACTGTTGGACCAGTGGGGATCCGCATGGAGTGGGGCTTGAGAGTACCAGTGACCTCACAGCTCCATGGGCCCCTCCCCCCACTGTCGGACCAGTGATGATCCACATGGAGCAGGACCTCAGCGTATAGTGGCCTCCCAACTGCATCAGCCCCTCTCCCATTGTTGGACCAGTGGGAACCACATGGAGGGGGGCCTGAAAGTACCAGTAACCTCCCAGCCTCATCAGCTCCTCCCCCCCCACTGTCAGCCCAGTGGAGATCCACATAGAGCGGGGCCAAGAATACCAGTGACCTCACAGCCCTGTCATCTCCCCCCCCCGTCAACTGTCAGACTAGTGGGAGATCCGCACGGAGTAGGGTCCGAGAGTACCAGTGACCTCACAGCCCTGTCATCCCCTCCCCTCCCCCACTGTCAGACCAGTGGGGATTCATATGGAGTGGGGCTTGAGAGTACCAGTAACCTCACAGCACTATCATCCTCTGCCACCACTGTCAGACCAGTAGGGATCCACATGGAGTGGGGCTTGAGAGTACCAGTGACCTCACAGCTCCATGAACCCCTTCCCCCACTGTTGGACCAGTGATGATCCACATGGAGCGTGGTCTGAGAGTACTGGTGGCCTGCCAGCTGCATCAGCCCCTCTTCCATTGTTGGACCAGTGGGAACCACATGGAGGGGGGCATGAGAGTACCAGTAACCTCCCAGCCTCATCAGCTCCTCCCCCCACTGTCAGTCCAGTGGGGATCCACACAGAGCGGGGCCAAGAATAGCAGTGACCTCACAGCCTCATCATCCTATCCACCCCCACTGTCAAACCAGTGAGGATTCATATGGAGCAGGGGGTCAAGAGTACCAGCAACCTCACAGCCCTGTCATCCCCCACCACCACTGTCAGACCCCTGGGGATCCACATGGAGTGGGGCTTGAGAGTACCAGTGACCTCACAGCTCCATGAACCCCTCCCCCCACTGTCGGACCAGTGCGGATCCGCACGGAGCAGGGTCCGAGAGTACCAGCGACCTCACAGTCCTGTCATCCCCTCCTCCATTGTCAGACTAGTGGGAATCCACAGGGTGTTGGGCCTGAGAGTACCGGCAGCTGTCATAGAGGTAGCTGAGGGCATTCAATTTTCTTGTTTTTTCTACTGCTCCCAGGACCCTCCCCACCTCCCTGCCGCTGAACAATACTCCGTCACGTCTCGCACGCACACAGTGAAATCCCTGCGGGGAAAGCAAGCTCCCCCAGCACACCGCAGTGATTGCTATGGAAGTGGTACCACAGTTCCATTCCTTCCTGGCTGGGAGAACTGCCATGCATCAGCACTACCCTTGCCCCCTCGGCCAACTGGCCCAGCTCCCAAATCTGGGTCACTGGAATGGAAACGAGACGCATTATCTGCGGGGCCATTTGGAGACACCTAGAAAGGCCTTTTTGAGGCCAAATTAGATATAGCCGAGAGGTATGGTCCTGTCTCTCCCCGTTTTACAGATAGGAAGGTACAAAAGCAGTGTGGGAGGTCAAGTGACTTGCACAGGAGCATACCTGTCAGTCTGCCCCCAACCTCAAATGTTTCCCTCTGTAAAGCTGGTGTTTCTGTTATGGAACAGCAGGGATTTGTAAGCCTATAATAATGTTAAACATAAATAATTACAGGCTAGTTCTATTTCGGAAAATGCTTTTCTCCTGTAATGGCCTGCTCTACAAAGGGGTTCTGGTCCCTTCAGCATAGTACCCCTGATATATAATGACCCTTATGCCATCTCTCTGTACCCAGCCCTGTGGCTCTCGTGCATTTACATGCACAGTCTGCTCGGGGGCATGTTCGAGCTATATGCAAAAATAAAACCGTTTTCTATGCTGTGGAGGACGTGTGGATGTCAGCCGCCATTTCTGGGGTCTCACTGTATGGCTCTCTGGAACTTTGTGGGGCCTGACTGCCCCCTTTAGATGTTGCTGCTGCCCTCACATATGTCATGACAGGGACCTAGAAGTGACCACATTTGTTTACATACATGTTGTTCCCTATACAGAAGTATTTATTTCAAAAGATTTCCAAAGAAAGACATACTAGCTGAAATTATTTTTTTTCAGATGCGCTGGGGGGGGGCATCGCACAGAATATGGCAGTCCTTGAAGGGCTACCTATCCTATAGTTCCTAGCTTTGTGTGGCGTAGGGAATCCCTTTTCCTCCGCTCCCAGTCCTTCCACACTGCATGGTACATGTGATTCGGGGTGGTCGGGGGCTGTAGACTTGCCAATGTGCAGACAATTATGGGGAAGCACAGGGTCCACAGGTATGCTCAGTTCGTGGGTATCGGGCCTCTTCTTTGTGGTTCAGGTTCTGTTGTTTTATTGTTTCTTAGTGAGTTGTTTCAATATGATAGAATTCTATGTAGAT